>JBANCY010000195.1:0-55613 GCA_037040045.1 Phorticella flavipennis | reverse complement strand
AATGACCTGAGCAGGAATCGAACCTACGCCTCTTTGTTTGGCAAGCCAGTGCGCTATGCACTGGGCTACCGAGACCCATAAAATTATCTATGTACTCAAATTTCTTCATTATTTTGCACATACTCCGATTTCTGATTATCTATCGGTGGACCAAGGGATAGCGCACTGTCCCGCCAAACAAGAGGCCGTGAGTTCAAGTCCCGCTCATGTCGATAAGTATAACCTTCCTATGCCAAACGAAACTAGGTTGTGGCGTATGATTTCCACACTGGAAAAAAAATCTTCAGTAACGGAAGCGGAATTATTTCTATGCCTCAGGCTGTGACCCGATAGGGTTGTTATGTTCATATAATAATAATAAAAGGAACTATAAGCGACTTATGTTTTGGTTGTTTAAACTTAAAATGATCTAATAGCAATAGAAGGGGCCTCGGTGGACCAGTGGATAGCGCACTGTCCCGCCAAACAAGAGGTGATGATTTTAGGCATGACCCTCCTAGGAAAACTAGGTTATGCCGTAGGATTTGAAAAACAGTTCTTCAGTGAAGGAAGCAGAAATAAAGGAAAATAGTGGTTCAGGCTGTGACCAAATAGGATTGTTATTAGAATATTATTATATAGATATAGATATAGAAATAGAAAGCATCCAGCAACACCTAAAACTGTATGCAGAGTAATTAAGGAGAATAAAAACATTTTGCACTTTGATTTTGGCTTTCGTGTCTTGGGAAGCAAATGCACTTTGCAGTCACCGATAAGCTGCAAGTCACGGCATTACGATAATCGCTCATCTCTAATCGCTGCTGTAAAGGTTTAACAGCAGGCAATAAAAACAACAACAATGTGGTGATCGGCAACAAAGAGTGGACATTAACACACTTAATTTGTTTGCATAGTGCACATACACACACACCACACATACATAAATCATATATGTATATAATGTATATGTGTGTATATAGCGCACATGTCTGGCTGCTTTATGTGTTGGTGGATGAAAGAAACGTTGCTTCGGGGGTGTGTGTGGGGTGGAGTGGTGTGGCGAGGGGTTGGCATTGTTTGGTCGGCGGCTGCTTAATCAGCTGTTTTGACTGCGCTTTATTGTTGCTCCGATTGCAGTTTTGTACATAAACCAGCACGTACACACAGTATATATATATATATATATTTTATTTAATTAATGACAATTGCTTGAGATAAAAATGCACTGAGAAAATTCAAAAGATTAGCAAATGGCCGTTGTACCGTTAGTCGATAACGCTGTCCGATTTTTTTTTGGGGGTGACTTATTGACAGGCTGTTGGGGGGGAGGGTGGCGACGAGGGACGAGGCTAAACCAGGCCAACAACAACAACAAAAGAAGCGACAAAGAAAAACATCAATAACAAATAACAACAACAACAGCAACAACAACAAAGAAGGCACAAGGAAAGCACGCAAAAAGCATGTGAAATGCGTCACATGAATTGAGTTCAAAACAAAAATCAATTGTTTACTGCAATTGCACCATGACAACAACAACAACAACAACAATACGAAAAGAAAATATATTTTCAATTTACGCTAATTGCAACACGTCAACAACAACAACAGCAACAACAAGAACAACAATAACAAATTTAACACTTCTTTTTTCTCTTCTCTTTTCTCTGGCCGCCGCGGCGCCTGTTTTGTAACTGTGGGCGGACGTTGGGTCGGTCGGAGGAGTTGCCCGATTTGTTACCTGTTTTATCAGTTTTGCCGTATTTATTCACTTCTTGTTAAATATGCTAAATATGCGTGCTTTTGCGTTCCGTCCAACGGCGTCTGACGTAGCAGTTCACTCGGCACGTTTCACATAAAAATAATAACTTAATTAATGAATAAATCGCAAAGCCTCCGCCTGCATAAAAAACACGTCAAACTCCGGCTAAACAACATTTAATGTTATGCTAAACTCAGAATGGCAGTGTTAGGCCACAGAAACGTTGGCCAAAAGCTGTTAGCCTAACACAACTGTTACTAACAGCGCATTGGGAAATGTTCGGTGCTGCCAACCTATGTTAAGTGCCAGCACGTTACTGCGTTTCATGAAATCGATAACATAAATCGAGCTTTGAAATATCCCGCAAAGATAATACAGGGTGTTCAAATAGTAGAAATGGTCGAATTTTAAATTTAAAATCACCCCATTGGTATCCGAACCGAAAAAAACTAAATCTTCCTACGTGGAAGATTGCAAAATTGGTTATCTACCAATATTCCCTAGATTTAGATATATAAATATTATACTTAAGTACTTACGGCAACATTTGTTAGCACAACACATCTACCCTAAAAACGCTTGGTTAAGTTCAGAAGGCACTGAACAGATTCCGGCGGAAATAAATATAGTTTAATTAATTAAAAATACATAATCTTGTCAAATCCGAATTTTTTTTTAAAAAAGCTGAAAAAGTCAATTCAATTGTTTTACAAAACTTTAAAAGCTTAAATCTCGGCATGAAGGTCAGTGTATACAATACACATATCAAGTTCTGACCCTTTGATGATGCCACGCCCCGTTGCCCCGATTATCGATAAAAACGATTTTTGCCTGGCAAACAATTTTTATGCTAGTCATAAAATTTTGTGGTGCTATTCAAAATTTTTTCCATCCTAATTTAGTTCCTTCTAAATTAAACAACTGCATATATTCTCTGCAATTTTTACCATATTGATTTGCGACTATGATAAGACTATCTCATAAAGCAATTACGAAAACTTCAGAACGATCGGAACATAAGCACCAAAGTTATAAGACGCAGAAGTTGCCGAGAACGGGCTAAAATGGCAAAAGGTGAAACATTCCGAAACAATCGGATAATGAACAAAGCAATTATTGTCAAAAGAGTGTCAAAGTCGGGCTATTTCATAGTCGCGCTCACTCGACTACAGCTGTCTTACGTATATATGACCATAACAACCCTATTGGGTCACAGCATGAAGCATTATTTTCCTTTTTTATGCTTCCTTCACTGGATTTCAAATTCTACCACACATCCTAGTTTTCCTAGGAGGGTCATGTTTATCGACATGAGCGGGACTCGGATTCGCACCTCTTATTTGGCGGGACAGTGCGCTATCCACTGGTCAACCGAGGACCCTAAGCTGTCTTACTTATCCTTTATATCTTTTGGGCAAATTTTACCAAAAGAAATTTTTACGCAGACGGTACTTTTTTATAAATTTCATATATGTGCGAATTATAAAATCTAAAAGTTTTTATAAAGAAAAACAGAAATTCCGCTTTCCGCATTTTCGGAAATCTTTCAGAAGTTGGGAAAAAATCGGAATTCGATTGAACAGACTGTTTTTCTCTATGTTTACACAAAGAGGAAAGTCTATGCGTATGATCTGAAGATATCTCCGATCTTAAAACGCACAAATACATCGGTGATTCGGAAATAATTGACATCACAAATATGACAAAGATTAAAATCACTGCTATATGATTTTCAAAGCAATCTTTATGGCCTTTGGACTATATAAAATTTTTTGAAAAATTCCGAACCGTTTGCGTTTTATTACAATTCAAAGTACCAAAAGTCTCAGTGGAACACCCTGCATACTATATATAACCCAACATTCATATGGTAGATTGCATGACGACCCTAGCAGTTGCTTCTTTGACGCAATATATATATAAATATATACGACCGATAAAGACAAATGGGGATTTTGAGAGTGTCATTGACATGGGTTTCTCTTCTCAGTTAGCCATTGTTCTATGGTGAGTTAAAAAACAAGTTAATCGAGTTTTTCTTTTTCGTATGTTTCTTTTTTTGTATTTATTTAATTAATAATAGATTAATTACTGTACGCTTAACCGAGAGAGTCCTATACGTAACCATACACACTAATTATGCACAAAATTTTGTTGTATTACACAAAAAAAAAAAAGAATTGAGATAATATATTGTTGGAGGACAAGAATGAGAAATGAAGAAAAAGTGGGGTTCTTTCAAAACTTTCAGGTTACAGATTACAGTTTTCAGATTACAGGCTACAGGTTACAGGTATAAAGCAAAAGCAGGTTAAATCGACAAATCGACAAATCGGAGACGACGGGTAAATGAACGTTAAGTTAAAGCATAGGTAATTCGAAATACTAGCGCGTATAGAAAATGTTTATATAAAATAATGTTTACATAACATTTTGTCTTGGAGTTTTGTTTTCTGTTTTCTCTTTTGTATAAGTTTTCAATATAATTTTAAGGGATTTTTGTCGTTTTTTTATTTCATTTTTCTTTTGTTTTTATATTTTTTTTTGTTGTATTTTCAAGATCTGCTGCCTTAGACCTGCACAATTTGTTTAGCTATCTTTCTATCTTTCATTTAGTTTCTCCTTTTGCATTATATATATATATTATTCTGCATGCTAAACGTAAAATATATATATTTGTTTATATATAGAATTTTCTGTATAGGTTTTGTTGTTGTTGTTGTTGTTGTTGCTATCTGCCGCTATAGGGGAGTTGCAGTCACGTTGTTTACTTATCCAAGCCATAGACGTTCTCATCGGAGTAGGCTATGTACAGGAAATAATCCTCCTCATGGTGCTCCTGCAAACGGATAGATAGATAGATCGATATAATATTTGGCAAATGAGGAAATTTATATGGTTTAAGTACCTGGTACAAGGAGCCCATGGTTGCAGATGTTGGCGGAATGACATTATTGACAAAGAAGAAGAGGGCATCCTCGGGACGCAGATGGATGCGTTTACGTATGAGGAAGTAGAACTGGCCGACGGTCAAATCAGATGGCACCAGATACTTCTTTTTGTCCAAATCACCAATGCGGGCCTTTGGTGCCTTCTCGACAATCACCTGGAAAAGCAAAATGAATATATAGATAAGAATCTTGATATATTAGGTAAATAATGGTATATATAAAAATGTAAGGTGTAATTTCTAAATTGGCGTAAAAACATAGTTCTTCAATGAAGGATAGCCGAAATAAAGAAAAATAGTGCTTCAGGCTTTGACCCGATAGGGTTGTTATGGCCATATACAAAAGAATAATTTCCAAATTACATTTTTGTGACGGAAGCCGAAATAAATTCTAAATAATGATTCTGGCAGTGAAGTAGGGTTTTTAAGGTCATATAATAATAAAGCTCTGGAACCAGGAATATTTTACTCGACTCTATCACTGAAATCTTGATGTCAGAAATGGACTTGGCATTAGTCAATCTGTTACTTCAAAAGTAGCTGATATTTTCCCAAATTTTGGAGCAGGATGGAAACGAAAGCTGTGAGAATCGAGGTACTAAACATTAATCATATCTCAGTCTGGTATCATCAGTAAAAGAGAAGATTACTCTTCAAAGAAGCTCAAGGTTTTGGGTGAATTAAAGCAAAAATTGACACATCTTTGATAAGCCACAAAAAACTAATTGAACTGGGTTTACTAAGCCTTAATGCATCCACCCTCATAGCCGGGATCTGGCAACCTCTGACTACCATTTGTTGAGGTCTCTACAAAACTCGCTTGATAAGACTCTCTTGGTGAAAATACGAATCGCAGTTTCTTTCATAACTAGGCGATATTTTACCACTGATAATCCACTAATGTTCTATAACCTTGGGGTATCTATCCGGAATATGGTAATGGGTCATATATAATTATTGAAAATTTGCATTCAAAAAACTGCGCAGACTTTTTACATAACTCAAAAGAAGAACGTAAATAATTGTCTAAGGAAAGGCGACTACGTGACTATATAGAATGATAAGTTTTGTATTTATAATTTTTACTTATTAACAAAGCTAATTACATTTTTGTGTAACAAAATACTTTACGTGGGACGAGTAGTCGACGAACAGGCTACCCTGTATATGGCAAATATGCAAACAACACGTAAACCCATGCAGCATGTGGCAGAAAACGTGGAAATATGGGCGACATTTTCAGAAATTATTACACGACTTACAAATGGAATGGATATATCCGTGACACGTATGATAATGATTAAATTGGAAAAAAAAAAGTTTGGAAAAATATAGCTGTACCGATTTGTTTCGAGTTCATTGTAGGAACTTCAAAACAAAGCGAAAAACTCCACCATTACTTTTCTTTCTTATACATTTTGTCGTCGCCATTTTCGAAAATTTTTTGGTAGCCATTTTTGACGCTAATGAAATTTTCTGTACTACTTCATTTTCCAACGAACAACACTTTTCATCAATCAGTTTGACAGTTGAAACTGGTCTTTGGTGCCGCTGCAACTGCAACATGTGTGGGGAAAGATAATATGCGTCCATGCCGATAAGATAAGGAAGAGTTGGGATTTGCTAGAACAAGGCACGATGAAGGTAGAAATTTGGAAAAAAAAACTGTTTGAGAGTGAAGAAAACTCAAGAAATACTGATCCAACGAGGATCCTAATCAAATAGCTGCTATTTATTATTAGTTTTCAAGAACTCTTGGAAATATGTTTTTTTGAAAAACGATAACCATATGTTATTTTTTCAAATGTATTTACTGTACTTCTGTTTTGGCTATGAAATACATCGTAATACAGCTGGAAAACATGCCTGATTTTCTCGAAATACCAATGTTTTTCAGCTTTACGTCGTAATATAATATAATTTGTTTATACAGTCGAACTTCCCTATAATGAATTTCGACGGGACCAGAAAATGACTTCATTATATAGAAATTTCATTATACAGAAATTATATTTATTTACAATGAAATTGGAACGAAAAAGTTGTGTGTTTGAAAGCAATTAATAATAGGAAGAACTTCTTTGTATAGAAGTTCACTATAGAGAAGTTCGACTGTACATAATTTCAAGAAAACTTCAATGTTTTGAAAATTTTGAATTTTCCATTAACACGTGTTTTGCCAGCAAAAACAAACCTAAACAAATATCGATAGTTTTACAGCCAGGTGGGAACACTGCTCGACAAAATGTTAGTTTAAATTCAACATGCACTTTTCTGCATGTGCAAAATGTACAGGGTATGTCAGGAGATTAATCATTTTTGACACTAAACGCTTGTAAGAGCTGTTAACAGGCTGTTAACTGAGAATCAACTAACATATTGCCAAAATGTTGGGCGCAATGGCCGCTGTCAAGGTGAAGGTGGTTGCCAGATGTACATAGAAAAGATACATACTTGATTTGTATATAAACAATGCATATGTATATGGTATATGCTGTATATACATAGTATTAGCCAGAGACCAGCTGGCCTTGTTTTTTGGCGTCAGCTGTTATGTGATGTGTTTTTTCTTGTTTTTTTCAAGCTGCTTGCCAAAAACAGAATAGAAACTTGAAATTTTTGATGTTGAAATACTACTGAAATGGCAGGGGGAAGGGTGGGCGAAACAGGGGAAGTTATTTTTTTTATCGCTGATAACGTTAAAACAGCGCTCCATGGTGAAATAGGCAAAAACAACAACAGCAACAACAATAACAAAAAACAAAAGCAAAAGCAAAACAAAGAGCAAAAGTCCGATTGCATGACTAATTGTTGTGAATGGAGAGGCAACAACAACAACAAACTATGTACTAGACAATTGTTAAAATTAGAGAAAAATTAATATATATATATATAATATACATATATACAGGGTATATATTGAGAGCGTAACATTGTGTATTTTGAGTTTGTTTTTGTTTATTTATATGCGCAGTATTCAAAACCATCTTTGCCAAATGAGAGAACAAACAAAAACAGAAAAAAAATTTTTTTGAAAAAACACTTTTTTTTTTGTCTCAACGAAGTTTTTATGCTCTATTCATTGGGTTACAAACACATATTTTCAAGGTATGCCTGGGTTTTTTCAGTGTTAACTGCTGCAGGTAAAATAAAATGCAGCATATTTTCCATATTTATAGCCCGTTTGCTCTGAAATTTGGTATAATGCTAGCTTAGGAAGAAGTTCAACTGTATGTAAAAGTTGAGGACAGTAACTTCAAAACTTTGGAAAATATGTACAAAAACAACATTTCAGGCAGCCATTTTGTATATGTCAACCAGTTTCAAGCTATACCTGGGTTTTTTTCAGTGTAAACTGAAATTTTCCACATTCATAGCCCTTTGTGCTATGAAATTTGGTATAAAAATCTAATGTTGGCAACTTTAAAACTATAGAACATATACACAAAATACTTTACAGCTGCATGGCAGCCATTTTATATAGTGGTATGTCTCGGGTTTTCCGTGTAATTTGCTAACTGCTGTTGGTAAAATAAAATGCAGCAGATTTTCGTTATTTATAGCTCGATCGCCATGAAATTTCGTGTAATGCTAGCTAAAATAGGTATTTAACTATGTTTTAAGTTATATGATAATAACTTGAAAAACAAAGAATATACGCAGAAAAATAAATTTCAGCTGCATGGCAGCCATTTTCTACAGTGTTATGCTAGAAACGTGCTGTTAAATAACATAAGCAGGTTATGCTCAAAATTTGAGTAATGTCCCTGATCACGCCGATATGTCTATATATAGGGGGTGTCTGTGAGGTCTGGAAGTGCATATGCCATTTTTTCTATGGAAAAAAAAGTGTATAAAGAGAATTGGAAAAACAACTGCTGCTTGGCTGGTTGCAGCTTGTGGACACAGGGGGTTGCAAGCGCTGTGCGACGGGGGAGAGCGAAAAACAACAACAGCTGAGCAAGCGAGGCAGCAGCTAGAGCACAACTTGCTCTCCCGCACAGACACACACACACACACACGCACACACACACACACACACACACGCACACATACATACACACGCGTCGAACAAAGCAGGTTTGTGCATGTGTGTGTGCGTGTGTCTCTCTCTCCCTCTCTCTCTCTGTGTGTATGTGTGCGTGTTTGTGTGAGTGCAACAAATTTTGTGTAGATTTTCACTTTATTTTTAACAAGTGTTGAGACAAAAAAAATGCATTTTCTTTCTATAGAAAAAATATGTATATAACGCAGTTAGGCGAAATGGTCATAAAATTATAAACAATTGCTGCTATAACCATTTTGCGCATTATTGATTTTCTGTGCTATATATACATATATATACAAATACATATATGCTGCCTGTGTGTGCGTGTGTGTGTAACAACAACACAAGCAAATAGAACGACGCAAAACAAACGCATACATACAAACTGTACACACATAGATACATACACACATATGTATATATAGGTATCTATGTAACTCTTAATGTATATAAATAACAAATTTTGTAACTTACGGGCACACGATCGGGATATTTGCGACGTATTTTGTCGCCCTCGGCGCGACGCTTCTCAAATGCATGCTCCTCTTTGTATTGGAACTTCATGATTGTGCTTTTTAGATAATTGTATAAGAAACGCAGTTTTGCACTTTTATTCTATTTGATTTTCTCTTCTAGTTTTTTTTCTTCTTTACTTTTGACCAACAACAAAAAAAACAAGTTGTCACGCTCGTTTGTGGCTCACGAATGTCTCTGACTGCGCAAATAAGTATGGCCAGTGGACAAAATGCAGTCAAGTGCTAAAATTAGTTACCAGTGTGACCGCATTGCTGTATAGCAAAAATATCCAAATATAACGAAAAAAAAATACTAAATACACAAATAGTGCTGCCAGAATACATTTTGTTGCTTGATCTGGCAACTTTAAATGATATATTATTATTTTATTAGCCTGTTTTCATTATTTCTAATATTAGCAATTTTTTAATGTAGCTTAATTTTATTTAAAAACTTTTCCTATTTTTTACTTACTTTTGCAAAAATTACGATTAATCATTTATAGTAAAGGTGGCCTCGTTCTTCAGTTCTTCAGTGAATGAAGCAGAAAAATAGATAAATAGTGCTTCAGGCTTTGACCCAATGGGGTTGTTGTGGCCATTTCATAATTAAATTTCTTATAATAAAATAATATACAAACTAGTGGTTCGATTATATGAGCTGAAATCTAAAATTATTCTGAAATACCAGTTCCAAACTTCGAAAAGAATATTAAAGAAGCTCAATTTGGGTCGAAGGAAATGGAAGTTAGAAAAAATTGTTTGGATTTTTTAAAAGAGTTAATAATCCAACGGGGGGCCTCGGTGGACCAGTCGATAGCGCACCGTTCCGCCAAACAAGAGATGCTGGTTCGAGTCCCGATTATGTCAATAGGCATGACCCTCCTAGAAATACTTGATTGTGGCGTAGGACTAGAAATCCAACCGCGTAAAAAAATATCTTCAGAGTAGAAAGTAGAAAAATAAAAGAGTAATGCTTTATTCTTTGACCCAATAGAGTTGTCATCGCCACATAATAGTAATTATAAAAAAGTTCCTACTCCGTGAAAGTTTAAGATACAAAGCTATATTTATTTTCAATTAAAATCTTATTAATTTAAATATTTTTTTTGAAATATTTTTCAATATTATTTAGCTTTAGCATTTTTTTTTTTGCCAAAGGTTTTGGCAACTTTTGGCAACTCTGTTCCCAAATCTGGCAGCTTTTGCTGCTCAGCTTGTGGTAGCACTGGTGCCACATACAACACTGTGCGCACATTTATCGAAATCAATTTGTAAGCAGCTCTGCGAGTTATTGACTTTGGCACACCTCTAGCTTTTGGTTCTTTTCCTCCGTGGTTTTCGACTAACAAGATGGCTCCAACTGTAAGTGCTCGTGGCAAAATCGTAGAAATGTTGCGCCATCACACGTGTTGTATGCTTAAAAACCAAAAAATAATAAAGCAAATGCCAATTGGCACAGCGGCAGTTTGTTATGTGTGTGAAAAGCTCAATAACACTTATCGGTTTGTCTATTTTTTTTGGGTAGGCCAAGACCAACAAGGGTGATACCAAGGCCGCCAAGCCCGCCGCAGCTAAAGAAACTGCGGCCAAGAAGGCACCCGCCGCCGCCGCTGCTGCGCCCAAGAAGGACGCAAAGGCCGCCCCTGCTGCTGCCGCCGCCAAGAAGCCGGCACCCGCACCAGCTGCTGCTGCGCCCGCCGCCAAGAAGGCACCAGCACCGGCTGCTGCTGCGCCCAAGAAGGACGCCAAGGCTGCACCGGCTGCCACCAAGAAGGCAGCTGCCACTCCAGCTGCTGCGCCACCAGCCAAGAAGGCCGCACCTGCGCCAGCCAAGGCTGCTGCTGCTGCACCCGCCGCGGCGGCTGTGGCCAAGCCCGTTGCTGCTGCCGCTGCCAAGCCCGCTGTGGCGGCTAAGCCCAAGCCCAAGGTTGCCACACCCGCAGCTTCAGCACCCAAAGTTGTGAAGAAGAATGTACTGCGCGGCAAGGGCCAGAAGAAGAAGAAGGTGTCGCTGCGTTTCACCATCGACTGCACGAACATCGCTGAGGATAACATCATGGATGTGGCCGATTTTGTAAGTACTAAACCAGTGGCGTTGCCACCTCATGCAACAACACCCAAACGGAGCAGTCCAAAACCACTTTGGAATCATGGCAACAACAGTGACGCTTCCACCACACCAAGCTTTTCATTGCCGCAATCCAACCAGAGGCTCTGGATAAAAAGTTGTGGTTAAATTAAAGATTTTCATTGGCGATTAAACTGCAGGCACAGCCTAGCCTAGTGCTGCCTGCGGTTAACAACTTCTGATACAATCTAATCCCTGTCAGACCACGTCACTGTCTGCCCATGTTTCGCTCCTCTCTCCAACTGCTTCAGGCATATTTTGGCTTTGAATTTGATTCGTTTTGCGAGGTGTGCTCAAGTAGTAGGGTAATTTTTTGAACAGAATTCGAAGTCACCTAACTCTTTGAACACACCTCGCATTTGCTACTCTTGACCACGGCCAGCACAACAGTGTGTTGTTTGGCATGTTTGGTTTGTAGCGCGTCGACAAGGGGCTCTGGACACTGCACAACGGGGTAGCCACTGATCGCCAGTACCGGGTCTGGCCAGTTGGTGCAACCGTCTGTGAACAGCGTCAAGTCGTGCTATGTGTACCGCCACGTGGTGGGCCCTGGGTTGAACGTCTCACAACCGTGTGACGTCAGGCCAAAATTCATAGTGCGCCCTGCTCGAAAGCGTGTCACCATCAGCTCGTGACACGCTGCAGGTTTCCTACAACAAATCTAAAGCCAAACAAACCATATAGAGTATCTAGAGGAAACCTCTCCGAAAGACGCTAAACGCGTCCATTCCAAGTTCTAGCAGGGCGCATCCAAAGCCTAACCACACAGTCGCCGCAACGGATCAGGTAAACCTTTAATATACCAACACAGCTTTTGCTCCCTTTATAAATAATCCTAAGACTTCTTTAGGCCACGCCGATTTGCCGTCAGGGAGTGAAAGCCCTCGGGCCCCTCGCCCTGATGGCAGTGTACTCAGTGGCACATTAAAAAATTGGACACTCTTCTTTATTTGGGCCCTTTGTTGCATCACTTGACTTTTGGCCTTAACAAAGAAAGAGACAGCGCATCATCATCCATATCCATTTCGATCCCTTCCCACCGTTTGCCTTCTCTTTCTAATTGATGTTTCTATATGATAATACAGGAGAAATACGTGAAGGCTCGCCTTAAGGTCAACGGCAAAGTTAACAATCTTGGCAACAATGTCACCTTCGAGCGCTCCAAGATGAAGCTCCATGTCAGCTCCGACGTGCACTTCTCGAAGGCCTACCTCAAGTACTTGACCAAGAAGTACTTGAAGAAGAACAGCCTGCGTGACTGGATCCGCGTTGTGGCCAACGAGAAGGACTCATACGAGCTGAGATACTTCAGAATCAGCTCCAACGACGACGAGGATGACGATGCGGAGTAAAGATGACAGCCATCAATTTTTTTACGTAACTGTTTTTCACTCGAGGCACTGTAAAAGAAGTATGGTTTACCATATAATAAACAAAAAACAAAATTAAAGTTTTATAAACTTTAAACTGAACAATATGTTATCATTTATTTACTTTTCAGTTAGTTCAGATTATTTGTAATCGTTGGAAGAGTCGGAGAGGGGCCCTAACTTTGTTTTGTGCAAAGCATTTAGATTTATCTGGAAATTTGTTTGGTGAGGGAAACATTTTCCAACATAACAGATCTCTATTGCGATCCGCCAATTTTGATATACCAATTGTGCCAAGTTCTACGTGATCTTCACGAAACTATAAGGAATGATGCAAATCTACGAGAAACAGCTGATAAGATCTCATGTGGGCGTCTTCAAGCTGATATGTTTTCTTCCTAAAATAGTTTAGATTCTTTTTATAGAAAATTAGGTTACGTTAGACGAATTCGTATAGTCCTTGAGATCTTTGGCACAATTTGTTCAATTAGCCTTTAAAGTAGCTATTTTACAATGTTTTAAATAACGTAAACTAAATGTAGTTTTTGGATAGAATAATATTAATCTTCAAATTTGAATTATTTGCTCATTAATTTTACTTCCTACATATTGGTACACATTAGGGTTTTATTAATATCTTTCACAGCTCTATTTGTGATTTTATCTTAGACCGAATCCTATTGGCAAAATGTGACAACATAATTTCGGGAACCTTGTTCTCTTGAAAACTACGTCAAGTACATGAAATTTTTGATATCTACAAGCCTACGTTCCAAACTTTTGGCCCATTTTCGGCCACTTCTACATCATATAAATTGGGTGTTTCAGATCTTATTGTTCTGAAATTTTGAAGATACCTTCATGACATAGTCAACAACACTATATAATCCTAAATTCAATAAGTATTTTGTAGAAATTATGTGTTCATATTAGGATGAAAATTTCTGTATTATACCTATCGACATCTAAATACCAAATTGCATGGACTAGCAAAAACATTATAGCTTTTGTCACAGAAAATGGAGGGGACCGTATATACCAAATTTCGACGCGGATATTGATACTGATCAAGAATACGTATACTTTATGGGGGTTTGCTAAGCCTGCTTTCCTCTTTTACATAGATTGATCGAACTTATTGCACCCATCAGACCAATTTTCAATTGGGATCAGGGTATAAAAATCTCTTGAGGGAGCTATAAAGTTTCATTTTAAGTCAAAAATCGGATAAATAACCTTGCAATACCAGATTATTTAATTTCGTATCTATTCGAATGCTCTGGTAGTAAGGATTTGCAGACAGATATGTCATAGAGCAGAAGGAATTCGTCAAGGTTCATATTAAATGAAGATCAAATCAAGCTATATCAGAGGATAAGTGCAAAACTCTGAAGTAAATATTGAATTCAACAGTTAGTGAATTGACACCTTGTCATAATGAAGGCTACTAGGTATATAGCATCTGCTATGCCTAGAAATGTCAAAAGCCCCCAGTTAGGTGCAAATTGAAGAATCCGCAAGACACACCAGGTAGAGTCATTGAAAGCAATTGGAAGAGCTGTGATCGGACCAAAGAGACGATTTTGATTCATAACTCGAACAGTTTAGTTTCAGTTTTACTGGAAAACAAGTAAAAGCTAACTATTATATTTATCCAATAAATATCTTCAATGTAATCTAAAATAGTAAAAAAAATAAATAATTCAATTAATTTTTTTTTAGGTTCTAAGCCCTTTTGGAGCACGACCTTGGAGTATAATCACCAATGGAAATCTGAAAGTATTTTATCATGTGACATGCCGTGCATTTAGCAAACTTAGAAACTGGTTTTTCCCACAAATCCCCCCGATCCAAAGAGCATTATGCTAAGTTTATCTCTAATTGTTAGTCTCTGTCTCTAAAACATCAATCTAAGCAGCTGTATGGAGTACTTACCGGAATGAACCAGCAGATCTGGTCGAACACTCAACTTAGAAAGGGAAAGTAGATTAACCAGACTGAGGCTATCTCTTTCTAAAATAAGACTATTCTACGTGCAGAAACAGTCTTCCAGAAAAAAAGAATAAGAATAAGAAGCAAAATATTTCAAGACTTGGGACTATAATGACTGTATGAGTCGGCGGCTGATACGAGTTACATCCAAAGCTTCTAAAGAATTCTAAACATTATAGAGAATTAGTTTATTTAGTCAAGACTTACCGAGAATGCTCCAGTTTCGGTAAGCGCAGAAATTCTTTGCCTAGGAATTTCGATACCACATTTGCCTTTCCAAAGAATTGAATTGTTGCTTGCAAACTTCATAGAAACTTCCAAGGGTATTACGAGTAGCTTGAAGTTTTATTTACTCACACTCTTTGTCTATCCAATACCACGATGAGTCAATATTAGGCGAAAGAATTTGCTTGGCATTTCTTGGTTCTATAGAAACTATTTTCATACTGTATACTAGAAATTTCATATGAAAAAGAGGCAGTTCTTGATACGAATGTTTGGGTTCCGTATGAGCAACTATATACCAAGAGTTTCAATGGGCTTATCGGCAACTTCCATTTGTTCTTATCATCTGATCGTTCTGAAATTTTCAACATTGCTCTATGACATAGTCATAATATTTCGGGGGATCATGTAAGGATGGAAATAAATGTTGGGCGCCGGATTCGGAACAGTCTCTTTAGTCATCTACATACCAAATTTCATGTCTCTGGCATAAAAATTGTGGCTGTTATAAACATTTCGTTACTTTACGGGAAAATAGAGGGGTGTATCAAAATTTTGGGAAATTAAATTCTAAAGTTTTTATTTATGACCCTATAGGTCCATTTTGTAGCCGATATCTCCATAAATGCTAAAGCTATGATTGTTTAAAGGAATATGGTTGTTATTGTTTATCAGGCGTAGAGGGCGTGGTATCATAAAATAGTCAGGAATTATCATGGGAATGGTATACTTTGTTCTTTATCCCACGTTTGAGTTTCCTAGTTTTAATAGTCTCCACAATCAACGCGTTCAAACAGATAGACGAATAGGTCTAAATCGACTCTGCTCAGGAATATATATACCTTATAGGGTCGGCCACGTTTCCTTCCGCCTTTGTACCTAAACTTTTATAACCCTTTAGAACAATTTTCAATTAAGTTCAGGATATACAAAACCCCTGTATCCCTGTACTCTCTTTTGGTAACTGTGACTCCTTGTTCAGGGAATTCGGGTGGGGTTTTGAGACCAATTCTAACCTTTTTAGAAGTCTTCTCGCTAAGGCATAGTTAATTTATCCTCAGTTGTTTTGGTGTTAGTTCCAAGCGGTGTTCAAGGTATCCATAGAGCTCCACTCAGAGCCCGCTTCTCAGTAACTTTTTATCGGTTTTAGGTGCGTGTCGTGAGGAAAGATATATCATTGCCCCGCTAATAGGCGAAAGTTTTGACTAATTGTGTACTACTTGTTGCTGTGAGCTAATGAAAGCAGAAGACTTGCTAAAGATGGGCTAAATCTATTGTTTCATGTGATTTTTCTATGGATAAAAACAGTTTTGGCTTCGAGTGCGGCGTGATTTCTTTATTAAATTGACCGGAATAATAAAATTAAGAAAATTGTATAAAACGGTGTAACAAAGAAGAAGAAGAAAATGGTGCAATATATGACTATTTTTGCTGTTTTTGACTTTAAACTGTTTCTAAAGCTGTTGCTTTTCATAGTGCTACAAGGCAACAATGCTGGGCGTAATATATAACAGTAATATATAATATATAGAATATATATTCATAATTATATAATATATAATGTACAATACAATACGATACGTTACAATACACTGAGAGATGTCTTTGTTTATGGTCCATATTCGAATGTCTACTTTGCATTAGATCATTAATAACATTGTCTTGAGATTCACAGTTATGTGTGTTCGGATAATAACAATAAGATAAGATTATAAATATTTAGTTAACGGGAATTAGCTGCCTTAACAACGATCACAAAAGCTGAGGCCATATTTCAATATTATATATTTTAGGCGTGAGCAACTACCAGAATACAAGAATCGTACCAAAAGTAATACCCAAATAGAAGGTAAAAATTTTCATAGTAAGAGAAAGAAAAAATTATATCTTTGCAAGCAAATACAGAACTAGAGTTTTTATAATGTCCAAAAATTTCCTAGGGCTTTAGGAAAATAAGTTTTCTATACCAAATAGTTCAGAATTTTTAGAGTTATTATAGCTAGGGGAATACTGTTGTATACTTGTTTAACGCTCATTTCGGAATCCACTTTAAAAAGTTCTATAGATGCTCTAAAGTCAAATCTATAACAGTTTTCCGAAGGAGTTTATACGATTTCGCATTTCTAGAAAAATCAGACAGAATCCAATGAATTCCAGAGGGATTTGACTAATAAGAAATCACAAGAGTTGAAAAAAACCTACAAAAATTCTGTATAAGCCTTAGATGGAGCTACTAGAAGCTACTATTTCAAAAAGGGAGCCTGAACAGATGTTATACAAACTTTCAAGCCTTTCGAAAAAAAAGCGTGGGTATAAAACTATTATAATAGGATTATTTCCCTAGAATTGAATCTATACTTTTGGTACTAAACTTGCACAAATGGGGGGAATATAGCATAGGAATACGTACGTATACCCTAGGGGCAAAATACTAGATAACATTGTAATATCATAATTTCAAAATACGCTACAAAGCGTGCAATCTTTACGTTTGACGACGGGGTAGTTAGGGGGCGCCTAAAGCTTTATAGCGTACAAATAGATAACTATCGCGGCGTTTTAATTGCCGGCCAGAGACAGGCGCAGCAGCCAACCACCAAATAGAGCTATCAACAGCGATAAGGTACCCTGGAGTTTGGGTGCCGCATTGCTGGTATTGGAGCGCACAGCTGCCTCGTCGGGTGGCAACATGGCTGGTGCCGGCTGGTTGGTGGCCATTGGAGCCATTGGTGCCAGTGGCGCTGAACTAGCGCCGTTTGGAGCAGCTGATTGGGCTTCTGGTGGTGGTGGTGCCGGATAGCAAGCAATTTTCTCCACTTCAATCATTTTGGTGCTGTCAGCTGGATCTGTTTCATTGACCTTGGTGGGCACGCAAATGATGCCGCCAGCTGGTGGTGGTGGTGGTGCTGCGCCATCGGTGCCATTAGTCATGGGCATGGTGTTATTTTCAGGTGTCATAGGTGCCATGGGTGCTAGCGGTGCAAGTGGTGCAGCTGTATCCATTTGAGTGGGTGCAGCAGCAGCTGCTGCGGGTGCTGCTTGTGCGCCAGCACCAGCATTAATCACTGTGGTGCCATCGCTGGCATTAACTGGCACACCATTGTTTATAATAATGATACGATCCTGTCCAGCAGCTGGTGCTGCGGCCACCGGTTGTGATGAGCTGCTGCCGCCGGATGGTGTCAATGCATGACCCAACAAAGCGCCACCCAAACCACCGGCTATGAGACCAGTACCTGCAAGCAAATGGGTATATTTAATAAGCAAATGGAAATAGGATTGCTATGGACTTACCGAAGCCCAGGCCAGAGGAAGATTGTTGTGGCGGCTGGGCATAGTAGGTGGCGCCTGGTGGCAGGGCTGAGCCAGCCTGGTAGTAGGTGGCGCCTGGTGGTGGTGCAACAGGAGCGGCGGCATGATAGCCACCATTGGGTACATGTGAGGCGGAGGGATAATAGGTGGCGCCAGCTGGAAGTTGACCGGATTGATAGCCGCCTGAGGGGTAATAGGTGGCGCCAGGTGGCACGCCAGCATGCTGCTGTCCAGCTGGATAGCCGCCCGATGGATGATATGCGCCAGCTGGAGCTGCGCCGTGTTGTTGGCCATAAGACGGAGCCGCACCATAGTTGGGCGCATGATAGGCTGGTGGCGGTTCATGCATATTGGTGCGCCCGCCGCCAGCAGGATTGGAGGCGGAATAGGCGGGCGGCGGACCCTGCGGCACATTCCAGCCCGGAGCTGGTGCACCGGCCTGAGCATTGCCAGCCGGACGATTCGGCTGGGAATTGTAATTGGGATAACTCAATTTGGCGACATCGGCGTGGGAGTTGCTGCCCGTATTGTAACTGGGCTGAGTCACATGACCCGAATTGCTGCTGCTGGATGACGAGGTTTTACGCTGGTTGCTGCCTTGGTTACGGCGGGCAGCCACAAAGCCGCCTCCGTGCGTCAAAGCCAAGGCAAGTATGGCAACGCCAACAATTGCGCACTTGGAAGCGAAAGCCATTGTCAGTCGACGATTTTAACGATTTTCCGCTCACTCTCTCTTTCTACGGCTATGTTTATAAATAGCGGTACATCACCCTATGGGGGACACTGGTAAAAAACGACGACAATAGACATAAATAATTGTTTAAGCTGCGCATCAAAATATCAAGTGACCTCAAGCCCCCCAAGCCACTGCCTCCCCACGCTCTACACAAGACGAACCGATAGAAATCCAACGTCACAAAACGATAAATATAAAGTCAATAAATGCATGCTAATTACCCAAAACTTGTTTTGTTCACTCCGCCGACGGGCGTTGTTGTTGTTGCTGTTGTCGTTGTTTGATTTATTTATAAGCGTTTCAATAAACGATTTTCACTTGCGCTGAACAAATTGCGTGCGTCGGCGCTGGCCAAGACGAGCTTTAACAATGATGCGAAACTTGACTGGAAGCACCTGCAGCTGATCGCCAATGTTATGGCATTAATCGATAATATACTATATTCAAAGCTGCGCAAGTTATATCGATAGTTCGTTGCAGTCACGAGGCGCAAACGATATTAAATATTGTGCAGAAATTTTTTATTGTTATTCAAATATTTTAATATTATGGCTGTGTGTTAAGAATAAGTGCAAATTTTAAATAAATTTTTAAATAATAAAATAATTGTTTTGAAAAAAATCCGACTGAAGCTTTTTTTGTATCGCCAAAGAGCTACAATAATTTATGCTAACTATATAATTAATTTTAAAATAATAAAAATATGTTAAAAATAAGCTTTTTGCCTGTTGCAACATTTGATTGGCAACGCAGGCACATTCACAATAGACACATTTCAAGCAAATAACTATCGATAAAATTTATTAGTAATATTTGTAATAAAGATTTAAATTCTAAAATCTAAGTTAAAATGGATAGCCAGAGCAATTGAGGCCTTCAAGCTGTGTCAGCTCATGCTCTCGACAGTGGGATCCGAACCCACGAGCTTGTTTGGTGGGACAATGCGCTTTCCACAAATCCACCGAGGCATCCAATCAAATATATAATCTTTGTTAAGCCCATGTTAACTCTAATTATTGCATCTAATTAAATTAAAATGAAATAACTGCTTAAAAACTAGCTTTTAGCTTGCCATAACATTTGATTGGCAACGCTGACACAGCTGCTCACAATGGACACATTTCGATAAATTGCTTGCAAATCGAATGTATATCGATATAATAACAATATAGCCGGCAACGGCAACAACAGCACAACAATCTACAATAATTAAATGCATTAAGCTTATTAAAAGGCAAACTAGTTTGCTTGTTTTTGTGATTATTAAACAATTGTTAACAGCCGCAGATACGTTATAAAACAAAGGTGACAACGGCGCTGCACGCTATAAGGCGAGGAGGGGTGGTAGCTGGCGTTGGCGTTGGGGCTGCGCGACGTGGGAGTACGTGGCAATTGGAGCGATGTGCGACATTTGTTAATTATAGTAATTAATTTGAATAATTGCACGTTCAATTGTAACGAATTTAATTTGACAAGATGACCGCCACGCTGCGCTATCGCGGCGATAAGAGCAACCTGCTCGAGTTCGCCAAGAATCTCGATGCCTTCAAAAAGGTGCCGGAGAAGTACACGGAGACCACGGAGATTGGCGGCACACGTGAGCTTAACTGGCTTTTGAACACAAATTGAACATATTTAATAACATATATACCTTGCTGTTACAGTTTCATTGCTCAGTCGCCTGTTGATCGTTTATCTGGTGTACACGGAGCTGCGTTATTATTTGAATGAAACGGAGATTATATATCAATTCCAGCCGGACATGGCGCTGGATGAGCAGGTGCAGATGCATGTGGATATAACGGTGGCCATGCCCTGTGCCTCGCTCTCCGGCGTGGATCTGATGGATGAGACGCAACAGGATGTCTTTGCCTATGGCACGCTGCAGCGCGAGGGCGTCTGGTGGAAGATGTCGGATGCGGATCGTCGTCAATTCCAGTCGATGCAGTTGACCAATCATTATTTGCGCGAGGAATATCATTCCGTGGCCGATATACTCTTTAAAGACATACTCCGTGATCGTGTGCACAAACCCGAGCCGGAGACTAGTATGCCAGTGCCGGCAGCGGGCGCACCACAAGCCCAAAAAGCACATCAGTTGACCCAGCTGGAGACCAAATACGATGCCTGCCGTCTGCATGGCACGCTGGGCATAAACAAGGTGGCCGGCGTGCTGCATTTGGTGGGCGGCGCACAGCCCGTGGTGGGTCTCTTCGAGGACCATTGGATGATCGAATTCCGGCGTATGCCAGCCAATTTTACGCATCGCATCAATCGCCTGAGCTTTGGACAGTATTCACGGCGCATTGTGCAGCCACTGGAAGGAGATGAAACCATAATAACCGAGGAGGCAACCACCGTTCAATACTTTATCAAAGTGGTGCCCACCGAGATACGGCACACGTTCAACACCATAAGCACGTTTCAGTATGCGGTGACAGAGAATGTGCGCAAGTTGGGTAAGTGTAGTTGCAGTGCATCCAGTGATGAATTACGAGGGATGTTCGAAAAGTAACGAACATCTGTACCAAGTTTCAAGTGTATAGCCTTCCATTCGAATCGATCGGAAAAGTTGGTAATCAGCAGGAGCAATGTCTTGTCTATACGGCGGATGGGATAGGACTTCCCAACGAAGTGTGTCCAAGCAAGGTTTAACGTCTCGACTGAGATGGTCAAGCGTTGTCGTATTGCGAAATTACTTTTCCATCTCTATCCGAAAATTGCGTTCGTTTTTCTTACAATGCTCGGCTTAAACGCATCAACTGTCGTCGGTATACTTCCCCCGTGACAGTATCGTTCGGTTTCAGCAGCTGACAATAACTGACGCCAAGCTGATCCCACCAAATAGAGATCATGAATTTGTATCTTGATATTAAGTCTTCGCGTTGATGACGAAGTCCGGGGTATACTTAGGGTTTTCTAAGTTTCTGGTTGTCGTAATGGATCCACGAGTAACGCCTTCAATTCATCGTCTTCCAACTTTTTCGGCTGAACGACATATTCCTTGTTATCGGTGTCAAAATTCACGTCGAAACCAGTACTCACATGTTGAAAGTGATGGAGTATTACTCCTGTAAGCTTCTTCGAGCAGTAAACGACTCGCAGCAGCAGTTTTCTTCAAATGGAAGCAAACCAGGAAAGCTGCCCGCAAACTGCGTTTATTCGGCACGAAAGTCGACGTATTAAAAGGTCTTAGAAATGTACGTTCTTTACATTTGCGCGATGGCGCATAGTGATAATCCAAGCTATAATATAATACACTGGCGAAAGTAATTGTTTTGGTGTGCCCAACATTTAACGACATCTTTTAGAATACCTTTAAAACTAACTCCAACAATTCCTAATAACAAATTCTTTTCAATTTTCTAGACTCTGAACGCAACTCGTACGGTTCTCCGGGCATTTATTTCAAATACGATTGGTCCGCCTTGAAGATTGTTGTTAGCCACGATCGGGATTACCTGTTGACCTTTGTCATACGCCTTTGTTCCATTATATCGGGCATTATTGTCATTTCGGGCGCTGTCAATGCTATGCTTGTGGCCCTGCAACGCTGTCTGCTCCGCACGTTTGCACCACAGGCCTATCAACGGCAGAAGGACTTTTCGGAAAGTGTGCCGTTGGCGCCAACAATTAGCGTGGCGCCCGCATCGAAGCCACCAGTGTTGTCCACACCGCCCACCGTGCCCGGGAACGAGCTGCTCAATACGGCCAATCTTATGGCTAATGTGGATATATCCGCATATCTGCCGACTGCTCCGCCCAAGGCCGATAAGTAGCGCTGGCCCCAGGCAATCGAACACTAATCGAAATCTCAGTTAAACATAATTTTCAAATTCCATTCTATATTTCTGACAAATCTTTTGTAAACATATAATATAATTAAGCCAAAAAACAAAACGAAAACACACAAATTGTACATAGATAAATATACATTAATGTTACATGAAACACAACAGGAAAACAAATGCTTATAAGTAAAAGTCTAAAGCCCTTGCAGATTGTTCCTACTGCAGCTATATATTATACACTATAACGTTTTTAATATGTTGTATCTTAAGCTTGAAATAATGTTAATTGCTTTTAATATGAACAACATTATAATATTTCGTTGAAGAAATCTCGATTGTATTTAAGCTAACTGAAAAAACCTTGGCAACTATAGATTTAGTTATAGGAATTCGATCCGCAGGTGTGGCAAATTTTTATTGTCATATTTCAAAACGCAATGGCTTTATTTGGCATATGAAAAATAAAAAAGATGAGTAAAAAATATATTGTGCTCTGCAAGGGTTCCACAAAAAAAAAAACTCCAAATTCCACGGTTAAGGTTGCTCCTGTCCCAGTATACCCGTGTCCAGATTGCTATAGTAACGCGCACCCGAGCGTCTATAGCCAAACATGCTCTTCAATATCTCCAGGCCGGAGTCGACAGTGGTGCGCACATCCCGTTCGCTGCCCAGTTTTGGGTTAATCTCGACCAGATCCATGCCCTGGACACGTTTTGTATCCCGCAGCGCTTCCACAATGCTGATGCCCTCCCGCAGCGTGAGGCCACCGCGTACGGCCGTGCCTGTGCTGGGCGCCACATTGCTGTCCAGTGCATCGATATCGAAGCTAACGTGTATCTTGTTCGAGGGATTCAGTGCATCCAGTGTCATCTCTATGATTTTGGGCACACCAACGCGATCGATGGACTGAAAAGAGATAAACAAAAAGATAAAGATATAAACAAATATATTTTATGAGGTTTGCCACGCCTTCATTTGCTTGATACATACATTTGCACAAACTTAATATACCCTTTATATCTATTTTGCATTGGGATCAGGGTATAAAAAGGGAGAGGAGCTTAAAAGCTAAGAGCTGTTTAAAAACGGAGCTGAAAAGCGTATTGTAGGAAAATCTGTAGGCGGGAAGCTTAAGAGCTTATAAAATAAGTAGCTTAAATCGTATATTTGAGCTTAAAAGCTGATTAAAGAGGAAGCATAAATATTGACTTAAGAAAAAGACTTTGGTGTCTAATTGACGTTTACCTTGAAGTTTGGAAGTTTAGCTTAGAAGGAACGTGAAAGGGAAAGTTCCCAATTTTTTGATGTTAATATGAAGCAGATCTTATGAGAGAGAAATTACTTAAAGCTAACTGAAGAGAGCTATAAACCGTAGCTAAATTAAAAGCTTGAAGCTCAGCTTGTAAGAAAGAGAAAGCTTGAATTTGAAGCTGAGCTTGTAAGAGTGGGAGAGTGAGGGAGCCTAAAAAGTTGCTTCAAAGCTGTAACTGAAAGCTTAGTTGAAAAGAAAGCGCTTTTAAATATATATTGTAGGGAATGCTTTAAAAGGTTTTGCGGAAAATAGAGAGACATAAAGCTGACTGAAGGGAAAGCTGCAAAGCTCGAAGCTGAGTGCGTCAAAACAGGGGGAGAGAGTATTCAAAAGTTTATAGAGTAAAAATATACAAAGCTTTTGCTGAATGAGCTTTTTGGAGAGTGAGTTCGAGAAAGATCACGGAATATTATTGAGCTAATAACAGAGAAAGAGAGACTGAGACTGATTATTGAAAAGTTTATTAAGGAAAAAGCTTAAAACTTTGTGTATATTAGCCTTTGAAAGAGGGAGAGACAGAGTAATAAGAGAAAGCTGTTGTTAAATTGTTAAATTGTAAAGCTGTTGGATTTTACCTAGGATAGATCGAGAGGAAGGGATATAACACACAAAAATATAAGTTTTTTGACTAAATACTTACAAAGCTATTTGAAGTTAAGCTTTTGAGAAAGGAAAACTCAGTGGGAGAGTGATCTGAGAGGGGGAGCGCGGTAGGTAGGAGGCTATAAAACTGTTGGAGTAATCTTAACAGTGAGAAAGAGGCAAAGCATACATATGGAAAAGCTTATTGAGGAAAAGGCTACATAGCTATATAAAGATAAGCTTGTGAGAGAGAGAGAGAGATGTGACTGGGGGATATTGTAAAGCTATTGTCGCAAAAAAAGTTCTTCGGGGAATGAAGCAGAAATAGAGGAAAATGGTGCGTTAGGCTTTGACCCAATGGGGTTGTTATGACCATATAATAATAATAATAATAATAATAATAATAATAGGTTTATGGAGTTTATTGAGCAAATAGCTCGAAAGTTGTTTCATATCAAGCTTTTAAGACTGACTGAGTGAGTGAGTGGGAGAGAGATATGATCGGAGGAGAAGCTATAAAGATGTTGGCTTAAGCTTAAGTTTAGATAAGAGGAGGGAGAGAGATCTTGAAAACTAGTGAAGAGGTAGCTTTAAAGCTGCAGCACTCGAACGGTATAGAAAGCTTTAGCTTAAGCCAAAATGGGTTGCCTTTGGTAAGCGGTCACAATGTCGGCATAGAGCAAATGCTCAGTGGGAAAAAATTAGATGAAAAATGGTACAGCCAACGAGTTGTTGAAAAACTGAATAACTACCCGGTAGCTTGGCCCTCTGGCCCTCCCGGTCCCGTCTATCTCAGTCTTTCCCTTTCTGGCGGCGTGCATATTCCCGATCGAACTAATGAGCTATAATAAATTTGCAGCTCTGGATCATTAAACCATTTTTCAACAGACGTCGATTTTGCACGAGCCATAAATAATGTCAGGGAACAAGAATGCAAACGGATGTGGCTGAGCACGTACTGTATATAAGGAGGAGCAGGAGCAGGAGCAGCAGCAGGAGGAGGAGGAGGTCTATGGATAACAACCACCGTGCGATCGGAAGTTGTAACCGAAACAGGGTGGTGTGTGTGTGAGTGTGTGTGTGTGTTGTAAGGAGTAGGGGGTAGGGGGTAGGGGGTAGGCGCTGGGCTTAGGGGTTTTAGTAGTAGGTTGCGCTAGGGAGTGCCCTGTAACTTGGCCGGCTGCAGAAGGGTGCGACTAGATTCGATTTCTCAGCGTTGACACGATCAGGGGCAACCCCTATAAATGCCAAGCTTACAATTACAACAAAATACACACACACACACACACACACACACACACACACCATTTTTGGGTTGAGTCTGTCACGCACGATCGTTATTTGATCCCGAAACAGAAACAGAAACCGGAATTTTACAAATTTTACAACTGCCTGGAAAATGCAGCCACAAAAAGGACTCTATAGCAAGGATTCTGAAAATGTGTGTGTGTATGTATGCATGTGTGTGTATGGGTGTGTGAGTGTGTGTTCTCGTTTCTACTTACATCCATGGCATAGTAACGTATACCAAATTTATTCAATATGAACGCCTCGTAGGGGTCAATGTCCCGCAAGCCAATGTAAACCAACTGATCCTTGGGCAAACTGAAAATGTGTCACAAAATAGAAAAATACACATAAATACAAATCGAAAACATGTGAGAAATTTGTACATAATCCCTAGAAGCTATACAAGTGTGCTTTACTCAAAAATTGTACTCCCGGCTCTACGTTTTCTCAAAAAAAAAGTAGAAACTACAACAATCTGCCACACATTTTTGATTGAAGCGAACCTGATTACTGGGCCCAGGTGTCCTTGTGTATTTCCGCTGCCCCAGGACCCAATCTGTCCTTTGTGGCCAGTCGACTATGCCAAAAGGCAGAGGAATTCGTGCCAATTGACGACAAACAGCTGAAGATGATCGCGTCTCCTTTGGCCTGATTTTCAGCTGGAGAACAGCAGGGACAGGGGGGCCCTTGGCTACCGATTCACAATACTTTTGTTCAATCAAATTTATAGTTGAGATTTTGAACAGATGTTTAGGGATTTGAGAAAGATGTTTATTATGCCTAAAACGACGGAGTGCAAATATCGGTTGACTTGTTAAAGACAAAGGAAAATCAAGGATGATGTCAAACTGGTATAATATTTATTTTAAACTCAACATGTACAGGAAATTAGTTAGGAAGACCCTGAGAATTTCATATTATATATAAACATAAGAATACGCTTCCTATGAAGAAGTGACTCCTTTTTAAATGTGTGCCAAATTACAATTCAAGAGTTTTAAAATCATGTGTAATATGGGGAAACCGGCTTATAGCTCTATGTAAATGAATATTTTTTGAATATTAAACGAATTAGAATCAAATATTATGAACAAAATGGTATAACAAGTCAAAATCGGTCAAATTTTGACCAAGTTATGTGCTTTTGAAATATGCCAGATAAAAAATTATTCACTTTACATATGGAAATTTTACTCGATTTCAGATCGATTTTTGGATGAAAAATGAAACTCATTTGCCAAAGTTTTTAAATGGTTTTTTATACTAATTTTGATGTAAGGAATGGAAAAAAATTAAAATTTTCGATTTTTATTTTTCAAAATTTTTACAAAACACAGGGGGGACCCTTACTCTAAAATATTGAATGAATATAATAAGAATCGGAATCAACAATTATGAACAAAATGGTATAACAAGTCAAAATCGGTCAGGTTTTGACCAAGTTATGAGCCTTTGAAATATGGCCCCCATACGACATTTTTCACATAACATGTTAAAATTTACTCGATTTTAGACCGATTTTTGGGTGAAAAATGAAAGTCATTTGCCGATGTTTTAAAATTGTTTTTTATACTAATTTTGATGCCAGGAATGAAAAAAAAAGAAATTGTGGATTTTTATTTTTTCAAAAATTTTTCAAAACAAAGGGGCGACCCTTACTCCAGAATCCAAAATAATTGAAAAAAAAATTTTTTTAAGAAACCAATCAAATTTAAATGTGGAACGAGTTGGAATCAAAATCCATAAACAAAATGGTATAACAAGTCAAAATCGGTGCAGTTTTAATTAAATTATGAGATTTTGAAATACACCATTATGGAAACATTTTCACTTTACATGTTAGAATTTTACTCCATTTCTAGAAAAGCAATAGTAACGGTAGTAATAGACTCAAATGCTACTCCGAACCCAAAGAATAGTTACATCTGCATCGTGTCACGATAAAATCGCATCTCTAAGTGTATTGTAAGTGCGAGTCCCGGGGAAATCAGCAACAAAGGAAAGGAAACACATGCCACGATTAAAATGGCAAATGCCATATCCTGCCCATCCTGCATATCCTGAATTTCCCTTACACTCGGCTTTCACCCTCTCTGTAACCGCAGCACCTACCCTCTGCAGCCGCGCCCCTCGCCATTTCGTTTGATCTCGTTCTTGCTTCAGCTCGGGAGCTCGGAACTCGATTCTCCGTGTCGTATGGTAATTTTTATGATTCCAACGTACGAGTCCTACTTAATATATTATTATTATTATTTGTTTCGGGGAAAAACTGCATCTGTCGATCGGCTCGGCTCGGCTCGGCTCGCGTTGTGCAGCGAAACGTGCAAAGTTAAAAGCGCCCTAAGGATTATTATGCAAATGGAAATTTGGTGTTTTTTGGCCCATATCCTGGAAACAATGCCGAAAAGGCATATTGATATAAGGCAAGGGATCTACGACCAGAAGTTAAGATATTAATCTGTAGCACAAATAAAACCTAAGCAGTATTTGGATAAGGAACATTTTTCAAGAAATCTTAAGAATCTTTATGTAATCCAATCATAGAAAAATATCAACTTAAGTGCAGAAGACAAGCACATATCAGAATATAAGAATCTGTATCTCAAAAAAGCCTGATATGCTAATACTAAATTTTCACAATTGCGAAAGTTTTAAAACTGAAAACAAGTCGGAAGACATTATCTTCGGCTCATCGAAACTTTACTATAAAATGAACAGATGCAGAGAATATGCTATGAATTATGAACCCTGCATACGGTGTTTACGGATCGATTCTTCTCAAAATTTGTTAAAACAATAGATAATATAGTAACTTAAGTGCACATAAAAAAAATTCAAAAGCTGAGAAACATAGGAAATATGGGCAAAACTGAATTTCAGTTGTATGGCAAGTATATATAATGGTTAGATTCGGTGTTTTAAGTTTCATTACGATCAAATCTGAGGGACAAAACTGAGTTTCCATAGAGGTAAACAGACAGGGCCTGACCAATTCAAAGGGTAAATTTCTGAGGATCTTCTATGAAAGAGCACATAAAACTAATTCAATGCCAGTCTGGACAACACAAAAGATTTCTAAAACCAATTTGATTACAGGGTAGCTGTTAGTCCAGCAAGCACATCTCTCGGTCCGAGCACTAGCTGGTCTGACATTTTCGTTGATTTATGCTGCAGGCCAACTGCATTTGGGAGGGTTGATGATTCACCCGGTTGATGCCCGGCCGCGAGGTCCGATCGTTCCGCAGGACGAAAGATTGTTGCAACACGCCTGCAGCAGCACCAGGAGCATTTCTCCTCCTCCTCCTCCTCTTCTTCTTTGGTTTTTTACATTTCGCTGTTGATTTTTTATGTTTTTCGAGTTTTCGAGTTTTTGTTTATTCAAAATATGCGCGTAAATCGCTTAAGGGTGCGGCAACTTCGGATGGGATTGTAACCCCCAAAGGGAAAGGGAAATGGATTTGTTGCTGTAATCGTGTGTGTGTTGTCTGCTCCTTTTTTACTTTATAATCCGGTATTTTGTTTTTCCTAGAGCTAAAGGATTTATCATGCTGCCGTGCGCCGATTGCCTGATCCGCTCCCGCTCACCGGTTCCCCTAGCTCATTGCCCTTATCACCGTCCGGAAGCGGCTGTTGTCCATTTTGAGCTTGAAGTCGTTCCAAATGTATTGCATACTGCGTGGCGCCCATGAGGAGGTGTCATGGGCCGGGGATCTGGTGGACTTAGAAGCGGACCGCTGGGATGGGTGTTACGGGTGGGTCAAGCACGTGGCCTGTTCACACAGCTCCGGCTATGCTCTGCTTGGAGCATGCGTCAGCAAAAACAGAAGTTGACGCAAAATTAATTACTAATACAATGATGCTTATCATCCAACTGACACACGCACGCATAGATAGCTACATGATATATAGTATATATGACAGTAGAATCTGACTAATTTGAACTAGAGATGGACACAACACGGTCTGAGCCCACAACACCCCTAGCACGGCCTGGAATGACATTTATTGAAATGGGTATGGTGCTATCGGGAGGGGAACTCGGTGGATCACTGGATTGAGCACTGTCCCGCCAAACAAGAGGTTCGAGTTGGAGTCCCGCTCATGTCAATAGCCATGACCCCCCTAGAGAAACTTGGTTATGGCGAAAGATTTGAAAGCCACCCACGCAGAAAAAAGTTCTTCAGTGAAGAAAGCAGAAATAAAGAGAAATAGTGCTTCAGGCTGTAACCCCATAGGGTTGTTATGGTGCCTCCGGGCTGTCCCGAAAATATCCAAATCTAGTATACAAAAAGTTTTCTCTATTTCAAAGTTGTTCTTCTTCAACAACATGTCAAGATTCTGGATTTTCAAGCTCCATAGGTTCTCCCTTCATTAAGAATTCTTGCTTATACCTGACTTTAAGGTCTTTCATTATCAGACCTATGTCCTAATACGCCTCGTGACCATCTCTAATTTGAAATACAATTTGGAAAAGATACTTCATTTCCATATTTATAAAAAAAATAAACCAAAAGCCTGTCAATATAAATATGTAAAATGTATTTTATCCAATTTTAAGTGTGACCATATAGAATATAATACTTTTCTCACAAATTTTGATAATTTTTAGCAAATTTTTTTTGAAATGTTTTTTACCAAGAAACCTTTTTTGGTGAGTTTTTCCTCAGTTGAAAATCTTTATACAATATGATTTCTTATGATTCTTAACATGAATTTTGAATAGGGAGGGGGATCTTAAGTGAACCTAGTCTTAAGACAACAAGTATATTTCCTCGTTAAGACCCTTTTCAGTGACAATTAACCAAGTGCTCCATTTGATAATTTTGATAAATATCATATGGTGAGGTTGTGAGGTAGGATATGAAATCCAGGCAAAAAGTGCTTTAGACTGTGACAATGGTTATAAAATTTGCACCACCACATCGGAACTTTGAGCATACAATCCATCTTTCAGCTCGTCTAAATCTGTCTAGGAAAAGCAAAGCCAATTTGTCCTGATTTTTCTTTTCCTAAGCTATTAGAAGAATTGGATAAAAAAAATTATTAGAAAGAACTTAAAGACTTCTAACTTCTAAGAAGTAGTTTGAATACAAAGAAAACCAACCCAAGCTTAGCTCCATCCTCCAACTGCTGTCAAATCCTTCCAACATTTCTTAGTACTGGTCTAAATTATCGTAACTTTACTGTAATTCTCCCGATGTGCTGAGCTAATCGTTAGCTCCCATTTTGAATGTAAACCTCCTGACCAAGCCCTTCAGTCCGGTTCCCCCTGCCAAGCGCCGGGCACAATGCTCGTAATTATCATCATCAATACAGACACACACACACACACCCATATATACATATACAGTTATATCTGTATATATATATAGTATATATGTGTCGAAATAAATTGTGCTTATCTGGCGGAGGATATGGCAAGCCATAAGCACTTGCGCGTCGCCGATCTGTCTGTCTCGCCCGACCACCCCACCGTATCGAAGTGACCGACCGCCTGGCAACCCAAATCTCTTTGAAACACCCAAAACCGAACCGAACCGAACCAGAAACCACCCCCGGCCCAAAGTTGCGTTACATTTTTATGCTTTCGCAATGAAAAAAATTATACACTATAAAAAACTGATGCTGAATGAAAGTAAATGTGGTTTGATTGGGTTTGTTGGGCAAATGAATACGATGTAAATTGTATATGCTATGGGGAATAAGAAATCCATTTTTTTTGTTGTAATCGGCATTACTCGGAACCAGTTATGATATTTTGAAAAATTTATTTTATACATGTAAGAAAGCTCTAGTCAAGTGATCCCAACTGTGCAATATCGTTACCCACAAAGACATACATAAATACCCACAATTTGTTTTTTATTTGTTGATAAGCATTCAAGAAAATATATATTCGAGATATATATTAAGCTAAATAGGTAATTTAAGGGGGACCAAATTAGCATGGTGACAAATTTTAGATGCCATTTTCTGCATAAGGTCTATAAGATCGTACATACCAAATTTCATAACTCCTGCATTGAAATTGTGGGTGCTAGAAACATTTTGTTACTTTTCGGGGAAATGGAGAGATGTATAAAATTTTTGGGAAATTCAATAATGTAGTTTCTATCAATAACCCTATATACCAAGTTTGGACTCGATAGCTCAATGAATGCAAAAGTTATGACCATTTTATCGAAAAACGAATTTATCGATTATCGGGTGCCCCTTTTCCGAATTCTCAGAACTATATATACGTGTATTGTACACACGGACGATCATGCCAAGTTTGAAGTCTCTAGCTCTTATATTCCTCAAAAACAACGTGTTTACCTAGGAGGACATGACTATATCGACTGGGCTATTGATTCTGATCAAGAATATATATATTCTTTATGGTAACATACATTTCAACAAAACTATTATGTTCTTATTTCCCATTTTTTCATATAAGATCAGGTTGTAAATACAAATTGAGCTGTTTCTTCTTATTTTATGTAAATATACAGCGCAATCAAAAATTTTCTCCCAATACTAACCATAGTAACTTGGGTAATATTGAAGCATCTGCTATGAAATTTGGTGTGCTGAAACTATTTTCCTAGCAGTTTACTTAAGCATATTAAATATAAAATTTCTTATAATTTCAGAGTTTTTATAGTCTAAAAGAAGTTCTGACACTTATGATACGATGAAAAGTTGTAATTACAACTGGCATTGGCCTTTTCAGTTACTCAGTGGGTCTCATGTCAGTCAGGATCAACTTGAAACCATTGCTATTGTGTTTCAAAAGGTGTGCCAACAGTCGGGACAAACAGTTTTTATGGCCAACTGTGCCTTTTTCAAGGCAACACCAAATTTTTGCTCTACTTTTGCAAAAGGGATTTTTTCCCTTGTTGCTGTTGTTGTTGTGAATTTTGGCGTGTTTCAAAGTAATTAAAATTAAACCAAAAATATTTTTTTATTTTTCATTTTTTACTGTGCAACAACAACAATAGCTATACAAATAATAACAACAACAATGTGTTCACTGCGTGTAAATTGGTACGGAAAGGGGGCGGCGGCGGCGGCGGAGACCCATTTGTAAAGCCGGGCCATAAAAATCAGCACATGAGAAACCGGTGGGCCGCTAACAACAGGAAGTACATATAAAGTATATATATACCTATATACATATATAGATATATGTATATGATTGTATATATGTCTGCATACAATCGCAATTAAGCACACGCATGCCAAAAACACGACTGTGTGCAGGGTCCTTTCGTGTTGGCTTCGGGTCTACGGTTTGTGCTCGCCCAAAGAGGGGGTGTACCGAGCCGGGAAACAACCCCAGCGTCGGTGGTTGCAGTGCAAAATACACACACACACACACACACACACACACAGACAGATGGGTGACAACACGCCAAACACCCCTCGCGCTTGGCAAGGATATGTGCAAGGAGCACCAGCAGAAGACTAGAGGGAGACAGGCAGAGCAGAGGGATTGAGAGAGCCGGAGAGCATCATAAAACGGTTATCGACCTTATATCTGCGATATTCAGCTGAAAACTGCAATTTCTAATCCAGATTGTTGATAAGACCGAAATTGGACAAAGGCGACTGGAGTCTACCCATCTTCGATAAGGAGATAGTCAGACAGATAGACAGACAGAAAGACAGACAAATAGACAGAGAGATATATAGACATATAGACAGATAGATATATAGACAGATAGATAGACAGGCAGACAGATAGACAGACAGACAGATAGACAAACACAGATAAATCCAATAGAAATTAGACTCTTTCTCTCCAACTTTTTCTAGTTGGAGCAGAGCATCGATTCACAGAAAAATTGCGATCTTTTTCCCAAATTAAGCAAAATACCTTATAGCGGAATACTGTAATCGGATCAAATTATAGTACTGATACTTTCCTGCCCATATTTTGTGGGACAAGCTCGATGGAAATTATCCGAAGACGATTCCGACCTTGACTCAATTCGAACGCTGGATGCGGCCATTCCGTAAGCCGTGTAAGATTTAAACAAAATATGCCCGATAGAGTAATATATACATTGGACAGTTGCAGTGAACATCTCCTCGAAATAATTTTAAAACATAACCCTATTGTATTGCCTACCGTTCCCATTTTATAAGCATCAAAAATCTACCGAGATCGATAAGTGTAAGATTAATATCGATAGTAAGATCATGTCTTATATATAGCGCTGAACAGAATCAAGCTATTCTATTCTCTATTCGTTTTTCCCGCCTTTTGACACGCCTATCAAAATTTATCCGTATATGTTGAATTTTATTAAGATCTGGGCTTATGGGGAATATGGTAATAATATAGGACCAATACTGACTATTTCTGACTCAGGTTTTATTTACTGCTTGATTCGTTTCCAAGTTTGGTTGGAACTCGGATTGCGTTTTAACTTAATTTAGGCATACCGGGGTTTTTCTAAGCTATATTTTCTAAGCTATATATAATTTGTTGTTATTGCTCAAGAAATAAAGCTTTTGAAAAATAAAAATCATTTACAATTTGAAATAATATAGTAAAAATACCCTTTGATTTGGTAAGAAAAAATAATATTAAATTAAGGAAATGTAAAAAACAAATAGCAGAAATGTTAGCTTTTCCCTACAGATGACTAAAAGCTATAATAATAATAGAATAATAATTTTTATTAACAGAAAGTTAAGTTTGATAGCCTTTTTCAATTTGAATCAAAATTTTTGAGACTGAAATTAGCAAAGTGTTTTTCGTTGGAAAAGCGAGCTGGTTCTAGAAACGAAAGATGAAACGTAACACTCACATATAGTCAGAAAAAAAATTGAGAAAAACTGTCGATGAATAATATATCTATATATACCTTTTTTAGGTACATATAGTATACAAAGTATGTCTCTTAAAGCCCTTAGAAATTTTCGGATAGTTTAAAAAAATTGTAAAACATGCTATAAAATCGAATTGAAAGTAGTTGGATTGGCCAAGTTTGAGGAAAATACTTTGATTATATCGTAGAGATATATCAGGTCCAACTTTAACCTAGTCATCATTATTTAGCTAGTCGGAGAATCTAGCAAATGTTTTTTTTCTATAATTTGTTTATAAATTAATCAATGGGTGTGGTGATTGTCGGAATTCTTTATAGCGGATCGGCCAGCAAATAGCATTTGTTCTACCGAAAACATAGCCGATTTTCCACACACGATTTTCCTGGAGCCAAATCTATAGGTAGTCGCGAGAGCAACGGGCAGGGAGTGAGCGGGAGAACGAGAGAATGCACTGCGTGAGAGAAAACTCGCACGTAGCAAGGCAGGAAAACAACAATTGCGGCATGAGAACCACATACAAGGTGCGCTCAGGCAAGCAGTACCAATTGGCGAGGGTGATATAAGGGCGCTTACACTTAGGTATGTTATTATAAGGAGATAATCAAGTGGTACCACCGAACATTTTATACTCTTTTGAAGTGAAATATTTCAATATGTATACTGAATCACAGCCTGAAGACCTCAGTTGCTCTGAATACGCTACCCTACAAATAAAAATATAATCAACCTAAGAGAATTGAAAAACCAAATCTAAATTAAAAATGTTTGCGCCAAATCTACGATCCGACCTGAAATATTCAGTACGTAACAGTCCTGTTCGTCCGACCTATATAATTTCTATAAAAGTAAGAAAAGTAAGATTTACAAAGATTCATAATTTCCGTGTTTGTGGAGCGATACCTCTCAAATTGGATAATAAGAAAGATAATAAATAGTCTCACTTATGTTATATAATGTTATATAATTTTAAAACAATTGCTATAAAAACATAGTAAATATGGGTCAAAATGACCTATTTTTGCTTAGAAATAAAGAAGTGATAAAAAATAATTACATTCATCTATTATTATCATTATATGGCCATAACAACCCTTTCGGGTCAAAACCTGAAGCTCTATTTTCCTCAATTTCTGCTTCCTTCACTGAAGAACATTTTTATGTGGGTGGATTTCAAATCCTACGCCACTTTTAATTCATCTATAATATAATAAAAAAGATGAATCTTTCTAATAAGACATGGATTAAATTATAAAATGAAAATTTTTGGGATAATAATTCTAAGAAACGATTATATCTTTATTTTTACATGTTTACAACAATGTGGCATCATTGACAAAATGGCCTCTACACTCAAAAAAAAGTCAATAAGATAATAATAATAATAAGATTATATATATATATATATATATATATATATATATATATATCCGTGTCTTATTTTTGGAGTGTATTATATATTAAATTATGGTCATATGAGACCATAACAACCCTATCGGATCAAAGCCTGGAGGAGTTTTTTCTTCTATAACTTTATAATAATATGGAATAATCATTACTCCGATATGTGAATAAGCATACTGGGTATATAAAACAAATTCAATATGGCCTCTAAATTTTCCTATAAGACACGGGTTAAGTTTTGAAAATAAGAATCTTAGGTAGAATATCAATTTGTAGAAAAAAATATAGTTAAGAATTGTAAGTTTTCTACTATAACTTTATAATAATATGGATTAATCACTATTCCGATATACCAATAAGCATAATGGATATATATAACAGATTCAATATGGCCTCTAAATTGCAGAGTTTACAGCTCCAATAGGCTGAGGGGCGGAAATCGGCATCGGATCGGGCTGCTATAATGTGTCATTTATGGCAGCTGCTTGCCATCTCGCTTACGCGCACACGTGTTAATTAACTGGTAAATGGCAGCACTCTTGTGCTCTTGCACCATGCTGATGCTGCTCTCTGTGTCACTCTCGCTCTCTGCTAAAACGTGCGCTCTTTTGCACTATCTCGCGCTCGTTCTCACGAGTTGTGTTTCATATGCAGATACATGACACATGCACGTTGCGCGCAAGAGAGAGAGCATGTGTGCATGTGTGCATGTGTGTGTGTGTGTGTGTGTGTGTGTATGTGTGTGTGTGTTTATAGGATGTTTTGGTTCAGCGAGAGAGTGAGAGTGAGTGCGCGAGAGAGAGTAATAGTGAGAGAGAGCGGAGGGATGGGGTAGTGTGTGTGCGCGGTTTACGGTTTGCGCTGAGGTCGCGGTTCGCGTCGGTTTCATTTCCACGCTGAACGTTGTGCGCCGCAGTACGTTGAACGCTCCCGTTGTGCGCTCTACTCAGCCATCGTGTGTGTGTGTGCGTTTCGCTGCTCTTTTAGCAAATTGATTTTTTACACAAAAAAAAAAAAAAATTATTTCTGCTTTTTTTTTTTTGGAAAATAACATAGAAGAGTTAACAATTGTTAAAAACAAAACATATATATATATATATATAAGCGAAGTAAATAAAAGAGTGCAAAAACAACAATAACAAAACGTAAGCGTAACGTATAAAAACAATAACAACAAAATGCTAATAACAACAACAGCAACAATAAAGAATGCTAAGCGGCTGCTGCATAATTGTGCAATTATATACAAAGTATATATGTATTTGCCTTATATACTAAGGCCTTGTATATAGACTAGACGCGCTGCGTTTAAGCAGTTCAACAAACTCGCGCAAAAGAGAGGCTAAACCGATCGCTTGTCCCGGTCGGCGGGGTGTAGTGGTAGTGTTGTGTGCCACAAACTAGTAGCAAAACGTAGTAGTAGTGGTGGTGGTAGTAGTAGTGTTAGTAGTAGTTGTTGTTGTTGTTATGCTACTGCTAAATGCAGCACTGCTTGCTTTTTGGCCTGCTTGTTGTGTATCTGTGTGTGTGTGTGTAATTGGCAAAAAGGGCGCAGCAAAAGAGGCGTATTGATTTTATGTGTGCAACAACAGCAACAACAACAACAATGATAATAGTAGTAGCAACACAGCCAATTGGCAAATAGTAGTAACAACAAGAACAGCAACAACAAAACGCCGGTTGTAAATAAACATATATAAATAAATACAACAAAATGCAGTTAGTTAAATATGTTTGCTTTTAGCAGTTTTTTTTTTTGTATATTTTTTTTTTGTTGCCACAGCAACACTGCCCGCAGGCGTGAGCAGGGTGAGAGAGGGAGGGAGATGGCAAGATAGTGCGCGGAAATACAAATTAGAACAATTCAAAAGCAAACAATGTACAATTGCCATACATATATACAAACAAGTACATATGTACACACTTATGTATATATATATACATAGTTTTTTTGTTTTTAATTTAAGCAAGCACAACAACAAACAAAAGCAGCGCGTGTTTTAATTTAATAAGCGCACAACAACAACAACCTATAGATACTAAGTGCGTTGTGCTTATGTATAATACATGTGTGTGTGTTTGTGTGTGTGTGTGCTGAAATACATAAAACAACAGCAACAACAACAACAAAACAATAATGGTGGCTAGACGCGAGAGAGAGTGAGAGTGAGGGCGGTAGGTCAGTCGCAGTGCTCTCTCGCTCGCACGGCTGCCATAAATTAGCACAGTGGTGCAAAAGAGACAGACGCAGCAGCCGCGAGAGATACTGTTATAAACAGCAACAAAAACAATACACAATGTACATAAATTGTGTAACAATAAAACAATACATATATACATATATATATACAAATTATAGCATATTTATGGCTGTTGTTGTTGTTATGCTTAATATTCTTATTGTTTTGGTTGGGAAAAATCGATAAAATCGATAAATACGATAACACCCACGCCCAACGCACAGCTAAATTTACCGCTTTTTTTTTGTTGTTTATCTCTTTTTTCCCTACAAAATATATATGTATTAAAATATATGTATATGTATATAGACGACGCGCACGCAACAACAATAAAAATCAACGCAATTTTTTATAACAAAAAAAAAAAAACTAAAAGGATATAACGCAGAGCGAGTGAGACAGACGACGACGGCGAAGTACGTAACGAAAGCAAAATCAAAGTAAAATAAGAAAAACATAGAAAACGGAAAAACGTAGAAGCGAAGGGAAAGAAAAGGAAAGGAAAGGAGCAACTGCGCCGTGTCGAGCGCGCGCGCAATAAACCACGCAAAGAATTCAAATCAATTCCCTTCGAAGGGCCCCCCGAACCCCACCCCCCCTCAAAAAGGCAGCTGAATTTTAAACTATAAAAAGTGAGTATTAAATAAATAAAATGTAATATATTATATACAGCAGTTGTGTGTGTGTGTGTGTGTACATAGCAACGGGGGTGGATCAAGCGTTTGGGTACAATTCCCTAACAAATTGGGTACAAACCAAGGCAACGAAATGGTACATTTGCTACCCTCGATAAATGCCAAGGGAGCAGGGCGTGTGCTTGGTCTTAAGTAAATACCCTGTAAATGCATAAAAGCTTATGGTTTAAGGGTAGCTTAAAGTTTAGTTCAAATTTTCGTTCTTGTGTGCATATCAAATATGCTTGGTCATAAGTAAATACCCTGTAAATATCAAGGGAGCAGGGTGTGTCCTTGGTCTTAAGTGAATATCCTGTGAATGTATAAAAGATTACGTTTAAGGGTAGCTTATATTTTAGTAAAAATTTTCGTTCTGTTCTATAGTCTTCTCGAAGGCAAACAGTGTATATTAAATATGGTCCATCCTAGAGCTATGCCCTCTCCATCAAAAGTCTGCGTTTAAGGGTAGCTTAAGTTTGGCTAATAGAATATATTGTTAGCAAAAATTTCGGTAAAAGACCATAGATTTGTTTAGACCAAAATTTGAGTTTTATTCAATATTCTGGAAGGAAAAAATTTTATAGCTTGTAAAAATTAACTTTTAGAATAGTTAGAAAGTCTAGGATGTAAAATAATCCTTCACTTTAAAGTTAAAGGAAGGTTAAATTTGCATGAAAGCAAACATTTGGGTAGCCTAATTTTTTTAGCTACTTTTCTTGAGGAAAAAAATTATAAAACTTATAAAAATTTACAATTAGAACGGCCGGAAAGTCCCGAGTATAAACTAGTTATTCAGTTTGAGAGTTATGCTTATAAAATTTGACATAAAACCATTTGTAGTTCGTTACTAAACTGACAACTAAATGTTGCAGTTGCCCGTATTTTCCAAGTTTTTAAACTTACGCCATTTAAATTTAACATGCGCCTCGATTTCATCATTATCTATGGTTTCACAAAATTTGGGAAAAATTGGTCCATAAATATTCAAGTTATGCATCGTTTACATATTATGGCATATTTCCTGTTTTTTCTCTTTTTATAGTAAATATTAATAAGGTTGACGGATTTCTTAGATCTTTGTATCCAATCAGAACTCAAGTTATTGCTTCCTCATCTGTTTGAAACTTTATAACTCTTCATTCAGATGAAAATTAAACTATTTTCTAAGAACCTATATAATTATATTTAATCTCTCAAAATAATATATATAAAAAAAAATACGGTTAAATACTATAATTCGACTTGTGTTATCTTGATCTCTAGATAAAAATTAGACAATTTTTTAAAAAATCTATTTGATCTCTCAAAAAACACCTTTGGAAAAGAAACTTAACAATTTATGGTAACGAATTATAGAATTCGACTTATATAGTTGTTTAATTTTCAATATTTTATAAACTTTTATGCAGGGTATATTACAGCAGAGCATTTGTACTAAACTTAGTATTTTTGCGTGTTTTCTATCAAAATGGCAGCCGCCAATTTGAATCTGTTGGGGAGTTGGCAACACTGTGCACATGTTAGGTACACTTTCTTGTTGTTGTACCCTGTATTTTTTGCAGTGCTGCCAAATTGGTACAAAATGTGCGTGAGGACAAGACAAATGTATGTTTGTTGTGTGAGTGAGAGGGCGCGTTTAGAGCATGTGGGAGGAGTGCAAGTATATATGTATTAAGCTATGTACTATGTGTGCGTGTGTGTGACAGTTGGCATTTGACCTTTTGACTTGGCTCGAGTCAGAAACTACCCCGAAGTGCAAGTTCATCAGATCATGCAGCAGCCGCCGTCGTCGTCGTCGTTGCCGTTGTGCACTGGCGTTGCCAGACTGTCGCACATGCTGCCCTGTTTGCTTAACCCACAGGGGGTGGCATTGTATTGTATTTAACCCTTAGGTGTGCCGTTTGCAAAAACCAAAAGAAACCAAATATTACAACTTGTTTTTGCTTTTAGGGGTTGCACAATGTTAGGCGTTGGGGGGTGGGGGGTGGCGGTGGTTATGGGCAGATCTTAAGCTCGAGTACGTGTGGCAATTGCTCATTTTTAGTTCTATCAACAGGGGGTGGCAGGCGGCGGGCTGCCCTTTCGACAAGGGGGTTGTGCGTTGCCAATGTGCATGCAAAGAGTTCGTTGCTACTCCGAGCGGATGTGTGTGTGCGTGTGCGTGTATTACATAAGAGGGTTTGGCCGGTTATATACAAAGTATATATATATACGACGTGCTTTGTTACAATTTTCCAACAACACTGTAATAACGGTTAACGGAAGCGTGCTTCGTAACGGTAAGGGTGAGAGTTCCGCAGACCGGCTGAGTGTGTGAAAGAGAGGGAGAGAGCGAGAGAGAGAGAGAAAGAGAGAGCGAGAGAGCTAGCTGGTGAGGGCGAGTCCTTAATGTGCCCAAGCACAGGACGCAAAGCCTTGCAAGGACCTGCGCTCAGTAGCATCGCGTGCTTGGGTCATAGCGGGTCTTGCAGCGGCAACGATAGCAACAACAACACCAACAACAACACCAACAACAACAACACCAACAACAACAACACCAACAACAACGACTGCAAATAAGCTCAACTCAACACCCAACAACAACTACCTCAGTAACAGCTCTACCTCCAGCTCCAGCGCCTCCTCCCCCCCGCCCGTTGTGTGCAGTGTTCAGTGTACGTTTGTTGTCTGAATTTGTGAATTCTTCCAGAGTTTCCGAAAAAAATTCCCAATTCGAAATTCGGACTCTCACGTGTTGTGTTTGTGTGATTCTCACTCTCTCGCTCTCTCTCTCTCTTGCACTCTCTTTGTCTGTCTGTTGTGTGTGTGTGTGTGAAAAGCTACCGCTGGGTGGCGCCACTGTGCTGCAGAGAGCTTTAACTAACCGCTTAACTGTTAATAAACTAACTTAAAATAATTGCAAAATGGTGAAGGTGTGGCCCTCCCTATAAGAAATGTGTTACTAACCAAATTTATCGAGCTATCGATAACATTGCTTTGCTTTTAACAAATAAGTGGCACTTTCAAAAAAATTTTAGGCAGAAATTGTTCAGTTTATATAGAAATAGAATGAACTGGAAAAAATATTGAAAGCGTGACTTGATATAGTAAAAATGTACTGCTTACTGTCGCTTTAGTTCACATAACCTTAAAAACGAATGTTTTAAACTTAAAAGCTTGAACAATATTAAGTTAAACTCACAAGGTCTGTCTGAGACCCTATGAGGGTCCACCGACTAACATAAGCTAATGAAAGGATGCTCCACATTCATTAATTTTGACCAATTTGACACGAAAATTTCTCTTAGTATTCGATATATTGATATCATTTTTGAACTCTATGTGGCCCGAATATTAGGGTTATCCTAGGGACCTCGGTGGATCAGTAGATAGCGCATTGTCTCGCCAAAAAAGATGTGGTGGAAAGAGCCCACTGGCGTAGGATTTGAAATCCACCCACGTAAAAAAGCTCTTCAGTGAAGAAGTCAGAAATAAAGACAAATAGTGCTGTAGGCAGTGACCCGATAGGGTTGTTTGTTATGGTCATATAATAACTAATAATGTAGAATATCTGCACATAGATCCAGATTTGCAGAAGTCTGAAAATGCTGAAAACAGTTCAAATGTAAATAAAGTCTAGTTCCCAAAAGTTCAGTTTTATATTCAGTTAAAGATATAATCGTCAAGGCATTACATAAGTTTTAAAAGAGGCTTCGGTGAACCAGTGGATAGCGCACTGTCACGCTAAACAAGAGGTATGGGTTCGATTCCCACTCATGTCGATAGGCGTGACCCTCCGAGAAAAACTAGGATGTGGCTTAGGATTTGAAAGGACGTAAAAGTTCTTCAGTGAATGAAGCAGAGAGAAAGATAAATAGTGCTCCAGCCTGTGACCCGATAGGGTTGTTATGGCCAAACAATAATAGATTTTAAAACCATATCGAGGTGAAACTCTTGGATTCGGCAAATTGTCGATTCCAGGTGCAACTTTATTTGTGCCTCAGGTGCACAAAAGCTACTCTAGGAACTCTATTACACCATATTGTCCACGCATTTTATACCTATAACATGGATAAGCATTGGTAAATCGTCCCATTTGATAGATTTGGAGACTTGGAGCTTAGAGCCTCTACAAGAACCTTCTACAACGAACACTTATTTTTGTTTCATTATTCAGTTTCAGTCAGTCGGAACTGGAGATTTATTATATGCAACTTACACCTATGGAGGGGGATGATATTGTGTCAAAAGATAGTGTGGTTATAGGGTGGATATTTACATTTGAGAGTGAAGAGAACGCAGTTTAATCTTTCGACATGTGTAGGGGGTTCGAGTCCAGAAAATTTCAAGTTTAGCAAGACAATGCACTAGCCACTGAACCACCTAGGATCAGATCCCCCGAATTTTCTAATTTCTAATTAAAAATATATTTCCTTAACATTGTAGCATAGTTTTAACCTAAAACACCAATCTTAACTCCTCCAGAACTAACTTTTGCTACTAACCCACATAACAATTGGTTTAATCTTGACATTTAAATTTTCTTTTTCCATATGCTGCGCCTGCGTTGGTCTCCTCCAAACTAACCAAACCATCAACAACAACAACTACTACAACAACAACTACAACACGACCCCTCTTCACACTCCTCCAGTGGACTTTATGATGGCAAATACAGGCGCCGCCGGCGTTGATACACAAGCTCAGCTGATGCAGAGCGCCGCGGCAGCAGCCGCTGTTGCAGCGACAAATGCCGCTGCGCCCGTACAGAATGCAGCAGCTGTGGCGGCTGCTGCTCAGCTGCAACAGCAGCAGCAGCAAGTGCAGCAGGCGATATTGCAGGTGCAACAGCAGCAGACACAGCAGGCAGTTGCTGCGGCCGCTGCCGCCGTGACGCAGCAGTTGCAGCAGCAGCAGCAGGCGGTCGCACAGCAAGCGGTGGCCCAACAGGCGGCCGTGCAACAACAGCAACAGCAAGTGCAGCAGGCGGTTGTGGCCGTGCAACAGCAGCAGGCACAGCAGCAGCAGCAACAGCAGCAACAACAACAGCAGCAACAACAGCAGCAGCAACAGCAACAACAACAGCAAGTGCAGAGCAACACCAACGGCAACACCGGCGGAGGAGCACAGAACGGCAGCAACGGCAGCACAGAGACGCGCACAAATCTCATTGTGAACTATTTGCCACAGACGATGACGGAGGACGAGATCCGGTCGCTCTTCTCGAGCGTGGGCGAGATCGAGTCGGTGAAACTGATACGCGATAAGTCGCAGGTCTATATCGATCCGTTGAATCCGCAGGGACCCAGCAAGGGTCAGAGCCTCGGCTACGGGTTTGTTAACTATGTGCGGCCCCAGGATGCGGAGCAGGCGGTGAACGTGCTCAATGGCCTGCGGTTGCAGAACAAGACCATCAAGGTGTCCTTTGCACGACCCTCGTCGGATGCCATCAAGGGCGCCAACCTGTACGTTTCCGGTTTGCCCAAGATCATGACACAACAGGAACTGGAGGCCATCTTCGCCCCATTCGGTGCAATCATCACGTCGCGCATACTGCAAAATGCCGGCAACGATACACAGACCAAGGGAGTTGGCTTTATACGCTTCGATAAGCGCGAGGAGGCAACGCGTGCCATCATCGCCCTCAACGGCACCACGCCCAGCAGCTGCACGGATCCCATTGTGGTCAAGTTCTCGAACACGCCCGGCAGCACCAGCAAGATCATGCAACCACAATTGCCCGCTTTCTTGAATCCGCAATTGGTGCGCCGGATTGGCGGCGCGATGCATACGCCCGTTAATAAGGGTCTGGCACGATTCTCGCCCATGGCCGGGGATATGCTGGACGTGATGCTGCCGAATGGTCTGGGCGCTGCGGCGGCGGCAGCCACAACGCTGGCCAGTGGCCCCGGCGGTGCATATCCCATATTTATATATAATCTGGCACCCGAAACGGAGGAGGCGGCGCTCTGGCAGCTGTTCGGCCCCTTCGGTGCTGTGCAATCGGTGAAGATCGTCAAGGATCCCACAACGAATCAGTGCAAAGGTTATGGCTTTGTCTCCATGACCAACTACGATGAGGCCGCAATGGCCATACGTGCGCTCAACGGTTACACCATGGGCAATCGTGTGCTGCAGGTCAGCTTTAAGACCAACAAGGCCAAGTAAATTGCGTAGATGTGGCAACGCTGTGCGCACACGCGCAGTGGGTGTGGGTGCACAGTGCACAGTGCAAAAGCAAATACTTATCTAGTTTATACATACAGACACACACATAAATACAGACACACACACACTCGACACACACACACACTTATACATATATAAATATGCATGGTATAACGGTAACTAAGCGCAACAATATGTGTTTAACACACACAGACAGACAATACACACACAGACAGACACACAGACAGACACATAAGAACCATGCCGTTAATGCTTTAGGGCTAAGATAAAACTCGTCTAAACAACGAAACGACGACGGCCCCCGACGACGTCTGCCGTTGCAATAGCAAAATTCTTGTTTAGCATTTAAGGATCAAAAAAAGATAAAGATAAAAGATAAAATATGATTCGAACGCAATATTAATATGAGAGTAACAAAATGGCTGCCGCCTGCCCGCCTGTCAGGGCTGCGCCCGAGCAGGGACACACACACAAAGCGCGCCCGAGCAGGGACTAAAAACAAAAAAAATACCAAAAAAATACAAAAAACAAAAAAAATTTGTAGCCGCAGTCAAATTAGTCGCAAAGAAATCAACAAAACACAATATATACACTATAAATCGATAAATTTACATAAATATTTATATATATATTAAAATTTAATTAGCAAAAAGAAATGACAACAACAACAACAAGTTTTTTTAAACAATTATAACTAATTAAGCAGCAATGAAATCTTCCAGTAACAAAACAAAAAACCAAAAACAAAACAAAAAAACAAAAGCAAAAACCCAAAAAAAAAGCTGTTAGTTACACTGAAAAAAATTGAAGTGAAAGAAAAGCTTAAGAGGAGGAGTTTTCCGGAGGAGGCAAATGTGTGGGCACGTTGGTTTTTCCTTAGGCTTAAGTCAAAAAAAAAAAAAACAAAAAAAAGTATTTCATAATGAAAAATGTGAAGGAGGCTGCTACAGTATTACAACAACAATAAAAATATAAAGAAATAAAAATAATAATAATAATAAAAAAAGTGAAAATTTAGCCAAGTGGAAAAACAAACGTGCACACACACATAGACACAAACACACACACAGACAGACACAAACAGCTAAATGAAAATTTGAAAATTTTTGGGACAAGTGTGCAAAAAACAAAAAAAAACAATAATTTATGCGCAAATTTGAAAAGAAAAAACGTTTTACTAAAGTAAATAATTGTTAGTGAATATATATATAAATATATATATATTATATACCTTATATACTTTATATAATGTATAGTTCTAGCAGCAGACGAAGAAGAAGAAGCATTACAATTTGCTAAATATTTTTAGCGTTTAAAAAACTGAAAAACTGAAAAAGCGTAGCACAAAAAGAAGAAGAAGCAGCGATAAACTAATAAAAATATTACATTTTTTATATGATGAAAACACCAAAAAAAAACAAAAAACAGAAAAAAAAAATTAGTAATTTGCGATCTTTTCGTTTTGGAAAATGTAAAATTTTTAAGCCTACGCCGTGCCAATTGCACCAGTTGCGAATTACTAGCACAGTTGGCACTGCGTAGCTTTCCCGGCCCGCTTTTCTCAAACTCAAAAAACTGGAAAAAATATGAAACACACACAATTTTGCTATAACAATTTTGGTTTTTTACATTTTTTTGGTTTTGTCTTTTCTTTTTGTTTTTGTTTTTCGATCTATATAATGTGGCATATAATGCGTTTTGTTTGATTTCTTTGTTTGCTTAGAAAAAACCCATCCAAAAAACAGAAAAAATACCGAACTTAGTTAACTTAGCGCCATGCATATTTATATTATTCGATTTCGATTTAAATTTATTCGATTTATCTATTTATTTAATGTAAAACCCAGAAAAACAATTTCTATTCATTTATATATGTTCTTTATTGTAGTCCTTATATATATAGATATACGAAACAAACATATATATCTCTTACCATATATGAAAAATCAACTATGTTTAATTAGTTAACAGTTAATTTATTATGTCAATTGATTTAAGTTCAAAACACACTGACACACTGTGCGTGACACGACACGGCACGACACGCGTGACATGACACGACACGATATGACGCGAGAGAAGAGAAAACCAACCAACTTTAGCAAAGAAAAACTAATGAAGCAAAACAATTCTAATTATAATTCTAATTCTAATTATTATATTATATTATATTATAATTAATTCAATTTTTTTTATTTGTTTGAACAACAATTTGCAACAAGAAATCTAGTCAGAAAATAAAGTTGAAGAGAAGAATTGAGGCAAAAAACAAAAGAATAAAAAGAAAATAAAGAAAAGTCGCAAGTTTAGCAGCAAAATATTTTCAATATATATACTATATAAGAAAAATATATATATATAAAGAGAAATCTACCATAAATTAACACATAGAAGGGCCTGAAGCACACACACAGTTAGCAACAACTCCTTAAATTCTAGCTAAAATTTAAGCATAGCAAAATTGAGAAATACGAAAACGAAAGGGAAAAACTACACACACATACACACACTCAACACACACACACACAGTAACATATATATCTCCTATGTTTATTAATAATTTTTATGTTTTTCGTAATATCAAAAAAAAGTATCCAAAGATTTACATTTACATTAAGTGCGCGACTTTTATATACACTGCAAACAAATTTTGTTGTTGTTTCCCCATTTTTAATGGGTTCCCCCGTGTTTAAAGACGGGGACAAAGAGATTAGTGTAGTGTAGACCTCGAGAGAGCCTCACTGCCGCCGCCTTCAAGCACACTGTTTGCAGTGTTTCCATACCTTAAAGCGATGGGTTGCTTCTACCGTACTCAAACTGACTAAATCTATACGATAGTTGCGTTCTATATATCTGCGCACTTTTCAGCTATACGATAGTTCTTTTCAGCATGATTAAATTTCTCAAAACCAAATTTGATTAGTTCCCTTCGAGCACTTTGAAGTTATACGATAGTTTTTCCCGTTCGTTGTGAAAATTAGACAAAACCAAATGAATTTGTTTTCACTTGGCAGCTATACGATAGTTTCTTGTGAAAATCTAGATATGCGATACTCTGCAGCACGTTTATATTGAGCTCCTTCGAGCTATATGCTACAATAGTTTCTTATATTCAATACTTTTAAAGCTATTTGATAGTTTATACTGTGTTCTTTTTTTGAGCTATTCGTGAAAATTATTGCAGCTATACGATAGTGTGCTAGATGTGCTTTGAGCTATTCGATAATGTATGTATAAGTTTCAATGTTACTTGTACAATTATACGATAGTTTACAAAGCATGTTTATAAATTTTTTTTTTTTTTTTTGTATTATGATATTACTTAAGTTACTCAACATTGAACCAATCGGTTCAAAAAATTAGATTTTGTTCAGGAAATTCGGTAAAATTGAGAGAATTTAATACTAAAACTTTTCAAAAAATGTTAAAACTTTTCCCACATTTAAGGTAGAAAATTCCATACAAAAACTTATCAAAAAATTAGTGAAAAAATTAAACTATTCTTAAAGTCCGTTTTGAATATGATCAGATTTACGAGTTGAAAACTGAGGAATTTCAACGGGGGAAAACGTAGCTGAAGAACTGCTGCCAGTTTGAGTACTTTTAGAACCACCCTCGCAACAAACAATAACAACAAACCGAAATCCGATGCGTTTCATAATTTTTAAGTGAAATTTATGTACTTGATTTTGTTTAATTTATTTGTCAAGCCTCGAAACTAACTAAGGATAACAACAACAACAAAATTAATTAATTATATTATATATATATAAATATATTTATGTATAATTTCATGTAATTCTAATATTGTGCAATAGTTTTAAAGTGCAGCAACAACAACAACTACAGCAACAACAACAAAACATGCATCTCAGCTAAAATTACATTTATAATTTTTCTTTAAGTAAAAAATTTAAATTTAAAAAAAAGTGAAAAGAAAATGAAACACTTATGAAAATGAAGCGAAACAATTTATGTTTATGTAATTTAAATATATTAAAACAAATAATAATATAATAATTAATAATTTTTTTTGTCATCTCTAACAAATGCTATATATAAAACTATATATATATAGAGTTTATATATACACATAATTTTTTTCTTAAATTTTAAGTAAAAAGAAACGAGTTTATAATATTATTTATTGTATTTTATAATTACTTTAATTTCGAAAATCCAAAATGAAAAACTTGACATTCACGCGCTAACTTTGAATTTTCCAAAAAATTTATGTTTTCTTTTTTAGTTTATTATTTTCCAAAAACACACACACACACACACACAGACACACACGTACACACACGTACAACACACACTTGTATCTAATCTCTAATGTTATTAAGGGTATTCCCAGCCAAGCAAAGTGTATCGAATTGTGTTTATATTTTATTTATTTTCTTTTTAAATTTAATTTTATATTTTTTCCAACTTACTTTTATGTTTCGTTTCTGTAAAATTTCCTATATTTTTTTTTTTTGAATTTATTTTACTCATTAAATTTATGTTTAATTTTTGTATAATTTCTCTTTTGTTTTCATTTGATTTGCAAATAAAATTTTTGTCAATAAAAAAAGAAAAGAAAAAAATTGATAAATTTTATGCATAATTAAAAATTTTTTTGGTTTTTGTTTTTGTTACAACACTTTTTACACACATTTTACATATATATATTTTTTTGGTTCTCTGCTTGAGTTTTTTTTTTACTTTGTATGTGTAGCCTCCCCCCCGCCCCACTGTTTGTGCCGAAAAAAAAGATACCATATATATATGTTCATGGAATATCAAGTAAATTCCAGTAATGTCTGCTAGTCAAGTCGAAAATTTTAATGATCTCATAGCTCGTAACATTCCCCTAGATTAAACACACACAAACAAACACACATAAAGCTATAAAGGGGGCGTGTAGTAAGGGTGTTCCCTAAGCGGGGGCTAAAAACAAGAAAAAATATCGTACTTAGATCTTAACTTAAAACACACACACACACAATTTCAGCAATAGTACAGTCAGTACCAAAAGTAAGGCACATTCCAATAAAAAAAAGAATAAAAAAAAGTATAACAAGATAGGGTGCAATTTGAAAAAAACTACCAAAAATGCGATATTATTTATCATCTATATGCATATAGTATATGATTTTGGTATACGCGTATTGATTTTGAACAACTTGATTTGATTATACAATTTTATATATGTTTAGTTAGACTTAGTCTTATGCTTAGTTAACGTATTTATCCATAGTCATATGCGCTTATTATTTATATGTAAAATTATTTATACAACTTGAAAAAAAATCGAAAGAAACCAAAAAGAAAAAAAAGAACTTGAGAACTTTTTGAAAAGTACAGCATAACATACCAAACGCCAGATATATAATGTATTATATATTATGATTATGACGATGATGAGATGAGATGATGATCAGAGATGATGATGATGATGTTGACGTTGGTGGGTGCAGATCATCATCCTGAAGATGCAACTATTTAATTTTTTTATTAACATATTTATATCAATTAATTAATAATATTTATCCAAACATTTCAAATGATATTAAACAAAAAATGCAAAAAAAAAAAACAAAAACCAAAAAAAAATACCAAATTAATATTATAAACGTATTTGCAAAATATATAATTATGAGTTTTTCTTGCTTTGCATAATATCACATACACAAGACTTGGTTCGGTTATTGTTTCATATATATTGTTTCTCTACTCCTCCTAACGCCCCCCAGCTACACCGCTCCCACTCTTTCGTTTTTCTTGTCTTTTTTGGTATTTTTGGTATTTCTTCTGAGTTCTTCTATCGATTAGACGCCTCAGCTATAACTAAAAATCTGTAAGAACTTTTCATTTTCCAGCTAAGTTTTCTCACTCAATTATACTTTGGCTTCTCTTGCTACCCCTTGACTACCCCCTCTCTCGCTCTCTCTGTCTCTATCTCTCTCTAATGCTCCCCCGAGCACTCATCTGCAGGTTCTGTTATTTTCTTCTTGTTTTTCCAGTTTTCCTTTACTTAACTCGTATTTTTTACAGTGTAACTTCGTTGTCATACACACACACACTTAACACACACACTCACACACACACGTATATATATTTTTCTCTCCAAATTGTTTCAGTTGTTGTGCTACAGTCTCCAAAAAATACCAAAAAACAAAAAAAAATACCAACAAAGTGTTCTGTGTTTATATAAGAAGCGTATAAGTTTTTTTGCGCAGTGTATTTACCAGTCGACTTAGTTTTCGTTTTTGTTCTAGTGTGTAAGTACGCCAAAAACAACTAAAACTAACCTCAAAATACATAATCTCAATTGCTTTTCAGTTATCCGAGCACTTGCAGAGCTTTTTTTAATACTTTCAAAAGTTTTCAGTATTATTCCGACTGTCCCCAACCAAAAAAAAAAGTTTTTTGTTGAAACTTTCTTTAAATTCATTTGGTATCAGTGTATAATATTAAGTTATCCGAAACTTAAATCATAAGTGAGTAACTTTGCTTTTTCTTGGACCTTTGGAGTTATTTGTCATCTTTTAAGTCATTTGAATCACTTGAAATATTTGATTAGCTTGAGTTATTCATGTATATAGATATATTGACTTATCATTTGGCTCACTTGAATCAATCATCTAAACTTTTTAAGTTATTTGATTCATTTGTCAAGTAGATCATTTGCGTCATTCAAATCATGTGAGTTTTTGAAACACTTGAAACTTTTGAGTCAATCAAATCATTTGAGAATTTTGAAACATTCGAGTCATTTCAATCATGCATATTTTCAAACAATCACATAGAGTTTTTGAGTTATTTCCATCATGAATCATTGAATCATTCGTGAATCGACTCATTCAAAACACACATTTGATTCGAAAGGATTATACGAGTAATTCCATTCATTCGATTCACTTGAGTGTCTTGAATTATTCATGTCACTTAAACTTATTTCTTGAGGTTTTTGAATCATCAGATCACTTTAATCAGTCTCATTGAGTTTTTCAGTTGAATCCTTTGTCATTTTAATCATTCAAAACATAAATTTAATTCGAAAGTACCATTTGAGTTAATTCATTCATTCGATCCATTTGAGTTTAAGTCATTTGAATCATTTCCATCAAGTAGATTATTTGATTTATTTGAATTATTTGAGTCAATCGAAACATTTCTTTTAATCGCTTGAAATATTTGAGTTAATCGAAACATTTGAGTAACTGGAATCATTCATATCATTTAAATCATGGCTTGAATCACGTAGATATCTTGAGTTATATAAACCATAGATTTGAATCAAAACGAGTTATTCAATTCATTCCAATCATTTGCATTGGCATTATTTGAGTTATTCGAAACTTTTCTATCATTTCCACCATTTGAGTGCTTATTTACGTTATTCAAATCATTTGAGTCATTTGCATTAAGTGTAATTCATGAGTCATATGAATCATCTAAAGTACTTTAACCATTTGACTGATTTGAAACATTCCTTGATACACGACGAGTTGTTATTTGAATGATTTGTTTCAGATCTTTCTAAGTTATTCGAATCACTTTCATTCGGACTATTTGAATCATTTAGGAATCATTTGAATCATTTAGGAATCATTTGTATTATTTGAATAATTTGCGTCATTTCATTTACCATATATTTTTTGATTTTTTCAAATCCTTTGATTCTTATAAATAATTTCAATACTTTAAGTTCATTCGTTCCCATCATTTGAAGTAATTCATATGAATAAGTTCAATCATTTTAGTCCTTTCATTCGTATTATTCGAGTCATTCGAATCATTGTAGTAGCTTGATTCATATGAATGTTTTCAATCACTTTAACAATTCGAATCACAGAACTAACTTCAAGCACTCATATTGCTTTGATTTCTTGACTAATTTCGATTAAATAAAATCCCTGGGATCATTTGAATAAACATTTATCTGTAATCACTTTAATCATTCACACTATTCACATTAGAATCCATTTAAAATCATTCATCATATTCATTTACTATATCATATAGCTACGTTTTCAATTTCATACAATATCATTCATCAACAACAAAGTTTTAACAAATCTCAAAAAGCATAAAGTTTCCCTAGCTAAAATTAAGCCCCAAAATTCGGAGTCAAACTTCTTAAATATGCAAAACTCCAACATCTAGGAACTATTTCGAAAGCAACTGCAAGTGTTTTTCCCCAACTTCGGTTAGATCGAAGCTTTGGCCTTTCTTTAAGCTTTGGTTTGTTATGGGTTTTTTCTTGCAACTTCCTCGGTTTTTTGCGCAGTGTAATATATATTTCTCCTGCTCTGCTCGACGCTAAGAGGTCTAGAAAAGTGTACAACATGAAAATAATGTATAGTATTTTTTGGATTATTTTCTTTAAGTATTTTCATTGTGTTGTTGTTGTCGTTTAACTTCAGTTTATTGTTGTTGTAACTTCACACACAATTTTTATTGTTTCCGGTAAGTAAAAGAGGAAGAAGAAGAAGAAGAAAAGGAAGGAAGAGCTAAGACAGTTTTGGAGTAGAAACAGCAGAAGAAACAGCAGTTCAAGTTGATCAGAAAACATCGCTAACTTTACTAGAAAAACCCCCCCGTTCTATTATATTATAAAAATTAACAGGCCGATAATTTGATTTGCTTTCCTCTGTACAGCGTTGAATATTTCTATTATATTATATTATATTACATTCTATTATATTATATTATATTATTATATATATTATATTATATTAAATTATTATACATATTTGCTACACGATTAATTTTTCTCAATATAATAAACATCGCCCATGATGAGTTTTGAAAATGCAAAAGAAAAAAAATAAGCAAAAACAGAAAAAAATATAAATGTTTTTTTAACTCATTTTTTTCTATTGTAGCTAAAAAAAAGAAATCGTGGAAATAAGATCAAAAAATAAGAACTGAAACCGTACCAAATGCATTTCTAATTTCTTTCTTTCTTCTGATTTATTTTCAGGCGTGTGTTGTTGTTCGATTTTCAATTGAATTTGACATTTAACATTTACATTTAACTTGAATTAGTTAATTAATTAATTAATTAAAAGCAATAATGATTGTATAATTACCATATCTTAATTCTCATTCGATTAATTAATTGTAATTCCAAAGCATTTGCATATGACAAATACATACGCGTGTCTTGCTGTCTTTCCGTACTTGTATATACCACATATATATACACTATATAGGGTATACTATACACTATATAGTGTATATGTATATGCACTGTCTATGTATTGCCATATATAAAACACACACACACACCAGACACACCCAACACATTATATATTGTAATTTCCTTTATTTCATTACAGACCAAAATCTAAAAAAACTAAGTGAAAAGCTAAAAAGATTATATATAAAGTCCCCTTAGAAGCTCCCAGCAAAGCAAAGAATCCAAAACTTTAACTATCATCCAAGTTTCGCTGCTTTTTATAGTATTGTAGTTCGTTTATTCGAAAAATACAGTCAATATGAAGATATTATGTTTCTCCCTAAAGATATTATATTGCCTACAGGCAACATTACATTAAGGTTATACGAAAGAACTTAAAACATTGAAAATCCAAATGAAATTATGACTGTAGTTACACCAGTAGATGCTTGGAGCCCAACGTAGGGCTTTGACCTTAAAGTCAGTGCTCTCATCTGCCATAAAATCCGAAATAATCCCAATACCTTCGAAATATCTGACAATCCAAAAAATCAAAAACATTCATTGCATAATGATTTTGCGGCACCCAACGTGGGGTAAACATATATAGTTTTCAACATTTGACCTCTGGTAATAGCACATTAACATAGATATATCATATCCAACAAGCACCCCAACGTCAATTCATGCTAATGGCGCCCAACGTAGGCCTCTAAAAACCGACTTTATACTATTAAAAAGCAGCAACTTTTGGAAATCAACAAATTTATCCCCAAGAAGAAGCTATAACTTTTAATTCAACCCAAATCAAGTGAAAAAGCTTTCCCCACAACTACAATGTTGTAGCATAGTTTATATAATATGATTTCTTGAAACTTTTATTTGATTGTGGCCATTTTAAGTTAGCAAACGCACCGAGTACTACGACAAGCCCACATATACTATATATATATGCTAGACGACAAACCCCCTCTCCGGATTTAAAGATAATTGAGCAGCTGTGAAGCTTTGAAAGTACCTTAAAATCATATAATTTATCAGCTTTATTTCCATTTCACGAAAAAAAACAAATTTCTCTTGTTGTACTACGTATATATTGTATTGTATATAAGCATATATATATATATATATATATAT
>JBANCY010000194.1:0-55938 GCA_037040045.1 Phorticella flavipennis | reverse complement strand
TCTTCAGTGAAGGAAGCAGAAATAGAGGAAAATAGTGCTTCAGGTTTTGACCCGAAAGGGTTGTTATGGCCATATAACAATAATGATTAAAATTGAAAATGGGCTTATCAAATTTACTTTCTTAAAATAAAAATAATAAGGTTCCAAACTTTTACTTGAGTTCCAAAAATTTTGAATGTTGGACTGGAACTTGAATTCTTGCAGCGCCGACTTGGGCGCTGGGCAATCGGCTCTGCTTCTTCATATTGTTTAGTTTATATAACTGACAAACGCTGATGTTTGACGCAATGACGATTAGTTTTTTTTATCGATAGCAGTTAAGATCGTCTTCGAGTTGGAGAGAACCGAAGCTATCAGAGACCACCCAGAAGAAGGCGACCCAGTTTGCACGTGTTGATTGCATGCAACGAGCTGTTGTTGGCTCCGGTTGGGTTGGGTCTATGGGTTCTATGGGGTCTGTCGGCTGTGTCTGGTGCGGCAAGTGGATTCAACAAGTCGGTTATGTTAGGGTGTTTAAGCCTCGACAAAACTGTGCAAAGCTTTTCATTTTTTTTGTTGTAAGGCAAGAAACGTTGGCTCCATTGGCGTAACATGTTGGCGACGCTGGCGGAGGAACGGACGGACAGGCGGGCGGGCGGACGTACAAGCGGACGGACGGACGGTCGGTTGGGCGGGCGAAGGCAGGGAGGGACGGGCTGGGCCGTGACGCAAAAAGGTTGCGAGCGGAAAATGAAAAAAGACATTACAGCAGCGACGTCGACGTCGACTGCAAAAAAAAAAAAAAAAAAAAAATGAGGCAAAAAACACACAGAGAAAAACAAAATAAATAAAAACACAAAAAACAAAAAACACAAAAAAAACGAGAAAAACAGAAAGAAAAAAGGAAAACGTCAGAGAGAAAGAACGTTGCACAGCGGAAAAAAGCATAACGACCGTTCCGTTTCGTTCCGTTCTTCTTCTTCTTTATCATCTACACTTTTCTTTTTTTATATTTTTTTTGCACATTTTTTTATTATTATTATTTTCATTTTCTGTCTTTCTACGCTCTGTGTTTTTGTTGTTGTTGCCAGTTTTTTAAGCTGTAATTTTTTACTTGACGGTTTTTTTATGGTTTTTTGCGCAATTTTATCCTTTTTTTAAATATCGATTTTTATGTCAACTTAAATGAAAGGTACACAGTTTTCCATATAAAAAAAGAAAACTCTCTCACACACACACACAATGCATATATCTATATATATATATATATATATATATATATATATATATATCTGTAGATGTGTGCGTGTGTGTGTGTGTGTGTGTGTGTGTGCTCCTTTACTATTAATTTTTTGCCATTTTCTTTCCTGGGTTTTCTTTTTTTCCTCAGTTCCATTAAAAATGTGCACGTCAGACAAAAGAAAACAGCAGAATTCAAAAGTTTTTTTTTATTATTATGGCAAAAACAAAAGAACACAGTCAAACAATATTTACGAGTAGTTGATAAGGATGATATCATACTCCATGCGCCACACACATTATATTGCCAGGCCCTTAAATACCCTATGAAAATCCAGGCAAAAACGATTATGAAAGGCACGCCGAAGTTTTCATACACTTTTCGAAAATTTTACATGTAAAACGACTTTTTGTTCTATGGCAGCTGTATGATATAGTTGTTAGATCATTTTGAAATTCGATAGATCGATAGATTATAAAGAAACACATATATCAAATATGAATCCAATTGCTAACAAAACATGCAAAATATGGATAAAACCGATTTATAGTTGCAGGATATACGGGTTCGATCGTCTTAAAATTTCTCATAGTAATAGACAATTAAGAATTCTAAGTGTCTGCCGAATTTCAGCCCAATAACTCAAAAAACATGGGGAATATGGACGAACCCTTCTTTTGATTATATGGCATCTATATGATCTAGTGTTTCGATCCTTTTGAAATTTTTTGGATCACTACATAGTAAAGAAATTTGAGCGTGTGTCAAATGTCAATCCAATAACTCAAAAAACCTGGAGAATATGGACGAACCCAACTTTTGATTAATTGTCAACTATATCATCTAGTGATTCGATCCTTTTAAAATTTGCTAGTCCAGAGGTAATATTCAACACATAGTAATTACACTATTTTCTTTACATCGATCTTAAGCTACCAAGTCTCATGGATAAATAACTTGTAGAAACAGAGGCATAGAATTTCTAGAAGAGCTGACCGGAACCGTCGCTATGGCTGATTAAACTGAGGAATTGATTTCACAGTTTATTAGTTTGTTTATAAGATTAACACCTTGTATGATTCTACGGCTATTAATATTATCTTTAATATACAATAAAAGACTAGTTTGTGCGAAAGGTATTAATCCGAGATTTTATTTTTAAACGATAACCAAATTAAGAAAGTCCGCCCAATACAGGGAAATGTGTAATTTTACAGGAAAATTAATTGTCTTTCAGTTTGTTGTGCAAAATATTTACAACTCTTCTAAAGGTTCGACCAAAAACATGGTATTAGACTCGAGTTGTAGCACCCATGGCTGTTCGTCTGTGTTTATTTCAACATTTATTCTTCAGTTATTGATTTTCAGTAGTAACGCATAGCACGAAGCGGTTTGTAGGAATCGCACGTATCGAACCATTATATCAGATATATTAAACAACTGAAAACTTCGTCTTATTTCCAATATCAATATGGTTTTGACCAATTTTTCCCCAAAATTTTTTAAACTTATCTATGTTGCATCAATTTTCGAAATGTGTTTATAACTTTTGGTTTGCTGAAAGTAATGCTTTCTCACTTGTTCATCCTCTCAGGGTAGGTTTAAATGGAAATACATTTAAAATATCAAAAAAGTGTTAATTAATATTATATGTTGCTCTAAGTTTGACTTAGACACGATTGAAGCAAATTGCGAAAAACTTCCGTTTTTGGAAATGCATTCAAATCATATCATCTAAATGTTAATAGATCTTGTCAGACTGAAAAAACTTGCTAAGTAAAGCTGACATATGTTCGGGGCAAAACTAATTTGAAATAAATTGTTATCGAATGGCAATCAAAAACAAATTAGGAACAGTATCGAAAAGTTTTGACAGTCAACAGCCGTTAGACATGAACTATGGAAAACCGAGCGAGAATTCCGTAAAGAAATCATGATAAAGAAATTAAGATACAAATATATAATATGCTTTCCGTACGGAATTGGAAAAAAATTCAATTCGTTTGGACTATAGAAAACCGAGCGACTTGAATCTCTCCCCGATTCCGTACGGAAATCAGGATTAACTGATTTTCGAAACAGTTGAAATTTGATACAAAAATATAATATGCATTCCGTACGGAATTGAAGATAAATTCAAGTCGTTTGGACTATAGAAAACCGAGCGACTTGAATCTATCCCCGATTCCGTACGGAAATCAGGATTAACTGATTTTCGAAACAGTTGAAATTTCATATAAATATATAATATTCATTTACATACAAATACATATACAATATTATGTAAAAGTAAGCTCACACACACATACACACACACACACACACATGTCATGTAAAATCCGTTTCCCTCTGCCAAAGCAATTTTCTTTCTTTTTCCAGATGCTTTTGTAATTTGTATAATTTTTTAACGTCGTCGTCGTTGACGTTGTTGTTGTTGTCGCTATTTTTGTTGTGTGCTGGTTGGTTTTTTATATGGTATACATATATATATTTGTATATATATATATATATATTTATATTTTTTGTAACGTTTTTTTTTTGCTTTTGTTTCTTTTCTCATACGAAGCAAAAAACTGTAATATAAATTTATGTGCTAACGTAAAGCAGAGGGGAGGACGCGGGACGCAGTGGTCGGAGGGGAGCGGAACCGGGGGGAGGACTGTAACTTGTGCACGGGGCTACAAATGACAAAAATGGAAAATGGATATAAAAAAACAACAAAAAAAAAAGAGAAGAAAAAACCCCACAAATAAAAAGAAAAATAATATACAACAAGAAGTATATACAATTTTGTACACAATTTATATGTGATACATAAGAGATGTATGTAAGGCTTATACATATACAATAGATATATACAAGGGAGTATTCCGAGTATTTTAAAAGAAAACTATAGAAAAACAAGATCGAGCGTTGCACGACTGCAAAATACCCTGAATACAAATAGGTGCCCAATTCCGAGGACGTAAGGCGTGGGAACAAAAGTTAAGAGCAAATTTTATATGCACACTGAGTTGAGGGAGCTATATACCAAATTTTATAAACCAACTACTTATAGTTTGGTAGTTAACTGAGTTTAACCATAACACCAACCTTCTGAAAAACCTCTATGTGCAAAGATGATAACATTCCGAATAATCCGCAGAAATGAGGTGGTATATCAAAAGCTTTGATGAAATCACTTTTGTATTTTACAATACAAATAGGGGTCTTCGAAAATTTGAATTTGGTATACCCGGACTTGGGTATTAAGTTTGAAAACTTAAGCTTTTATGGTTTCTGAGATCGACGACTTTATACAGACAGGCGGACGGATTGAACGATAGGCAGACACACTAAATTGTCACGACTGTTGATGCTGCTCAAGAATATATATATAAATACTCAATGGAGTCTGTAATGGTTTCCTCTAAATGTTATACACATAAAAGACACTATTTCTGCATTATTTAATATTTGATACGACCACCCTTAATCTTAATTATTTTAAACATTCGAGTTGATAAGCAATCGTAATATTTTTCAATTTCACTCAGTGAAATAGTTCACCAGGCTTTTTTAATCGCTTCAACCAGGGTCACCGAGTCTTGAAATTGTCTTCGCCCTTCATATACTCCCCTGGATAAAAGTCCCCAAATGTTCTCGATAATATCAATGTCTGGGGAGAATGGCGGCAACACGAGCATGTTGAAATTCTGGTCCTTAATCCACTGTTTTGTAACCCGAGCTGAATGGAGGGGGCGTTGTCTTATTGGTACGTCCATTGAATAGGTCCAAAAATTTCGGACCACTGGGGAAAAGCCTTTTGGAGCAAATTCCATAAAACGATAAGGCCCTCCAAACCATTGCGCCTCCTGTACACGAGTGATGACGACTCAAAAAGTATTCCTCTTTTCGCAAATCGTGAAAATAATAGTTGTAGCCATTCGGTCCGTCGCGATTGAACTTTTTTTCGTCGGAGAAGACCACAGCCTTCCACTCCTGGTTCCATGTCATGTGATCCCGCGCAAATCGAAGTCGTGCTTCCAGCCGTACATCATTGAGAAGAGGTTTCTTTGGTATTTCATTATGTTTTAGGCCAGGTTCAATATAGCATTTAATTTTACCATTTTCAAAATCGGTTAAAGATTTTCCCCGACCCATATTAAAAAATAATGGTAGCAATTACCTTAAATTTAAGTAGACAAAAGAAATTAAATGTTTTCAATCACGCAGTCAATCAAAAAGTGAAGTCAAAGTTGTCAAACCTAATCAGATGAGTCAAAAAATAGACCACACAACGTCAGCATCACGCAGATCGGGTCGAAGATTTTGCGAAGATTTGTTCTCTCAAGCACTGCAAGAGCAGCTGCATCCGATTGTGCCATGGTCCAGCATAATATTATTAAAGATATAATAATATATTCATTCTATATTTATTTTCATAACCTACTCGTATATATAAGACCCAAAATTCAAAATAATATGCCACTTATGGCCCCTATAGTTGTGTTCCTTCTTTTTTAAATGCTGTAAAAAAAAATCAAAATATAATTCAAAATCTGCGGGTTCTATATAATTGTGCCAATTCGATGCCAAGTACATACATATAATATTTGATAGCTCAACTGCTGTAATTGTGGTTCTAAGGTATAAACAAAAAAATGATTGCGCAGAAATTGAGGTCTGTAAATGGAGCTATTGAAATTCTAAGCAATTGAAGTTCAATGCGTCAAATATATATAGGAACATGTAAATAATTTGAAGGTCCTAACTTTTACTTTGGAGAAAATTTGGGAAAGTAGAATCAGTGGAAAATATACAAAAATATTACTGGGTAGAGAGATAAGGACGGTTTCCATGTAAAGTTTTGCTCATTTTATTGCATCTTTTAGAAAAACCCCCTTTTAGCAGCTAATATATAAGCAAACCTAATATATTTTTACTCTTTTAGAAAAAAATACGAAAGATAAAAAAAACGTCGATAACCTTCAAGAGTTACTTTTAGTATGGCCAGGAGGAAAAAGGTAGGAAAGCTTAGCTCGAGTCAGCTCGACTAGTAGAAACCCTTGTATCACTTTATTTGTTAACCTATCATAATGAAACTGGGTATGTAGTCTTCTTTTGTCGGAAACGTCCGGACCGGACCACTATATGTTTTAGCTGTCATGCCACTAAAAATCAATTGTTCCTATATTTTACTTGTTCTTCAGGCTTTTTGATTGAAATTCAGCCAAGCACTTAAGTTTCCTTAGAATCGATTGTGATAACAAATTTCAAGAGAATCGCACCACTATATTGTACATTTTTCACAAAATAGAAAGCATGTTTCGCACATATTTTTCAAGTTACGATTACTATATTAGATTATATAGCTTCAATGAAAAAGGCAGTCGCGGATAACTCCATTCTTATATGCAAAGGGTCTGAAATGCAATCTCTATGAAATTCTTCAGTATAGCTGAAGGAAAGGAGTAGCCAAGAAGTTCAAATTTTGATTATTTACTTTAGACCCGATGAGAATTAAAGAATTATCTGTATTTTATTTTTTTAAGTCACCAAACAGTAACATCAAACTGAGCTCAAACTGGACTCAAATCGAAATAAAAACTTCGAAAATTTTTGATATTCAGCGAATTGCGTTATTCTCACAGACGTCTCCGCTTTTTTTTGCCTTTGGGTTCGGTTCTGTTTGTTTTTTGGACTTTTGGTATGCGATTTAGAAAAAAAAAATATAAATAAAAAGAAAAAAGGAAAAAAGAAAATACAAAGAAAACAGATGAAGTTTTTTGCCCAGGCAAAGGCATTGCGCGCACGCAGCTCGAAGATAGCCAAGGAATACGAATCCAAATTGAAGACCAAGATCAAGTCTAGCCTACAACAACAATAACAACAGGAGAAGCTACAACTACAACTACAACAACGACGAGTGCAATAACACTTACTTGGCAACTGCGTCCAAGTGATGCACGCGTGACACGCGTAACTCGTGCAAACGGGCTGAGAAGCTGCGCAGAAGCTCATGGGAAATGCTGAGTAAAAACTTTTTTAATGAAAATAAATGGGATAAGGTTTTTAGGGGGAAAATAAAATTTTAAGCGCCTTTTGTTATTTTGTTTGGGGTATAATATATTCGGGGACATCTGAAAGCTGAGAATTACTATGATCTTAACCGACAGGAAAAGAAAATAGTTGACATCCGCTCAAATTTGCTGATTTTTATTGTATAAATAAACCTTCGGACCGCAAACGGATATCTCATTGGGAATTCGAATACCACATGAAGAGTATAAACAATGTGATTACCAGATCTTGTAGAATGGGTAAAAGTTATATTTAGCTCAAAATTAAACCAAAATTAAGTCACTCATAGTTGACTCCTAAAAATAAAAAGCTTCTTGGCGAGTTAAAAGTCTTTCAAAGCGCTAGTTTTGTCAATCAATGGCAATATATCGGTTTCTGTATTTAGGATTGTTGTAAAATTTTGTATATAATTTCGATATATCAAAATTATGCAAATGCCCAAAAGAGTTGCAGAAGAATGATTATATCATTAAATTGCGCCAATTTCTTTAGACTGTACCTTTTTTAACTTCAAAATTTTTCTTTTAATATCAAAACTTTACCGCACAATTGATATTCCTTTTAATATTTTCCAAAATTAATAGGGAAAAATAAAGTTTGTGCCGATATTATAATTTTTGGGAAATCAACTCTAAAAAACTTCATTTGATGTATCTAAAAATATTTTGAGGAACCGTAAAAAAAAATTATTATGAAATGATATCGTTTTAGAAATGGAAAAATGCTTACCCTGCAACTAGTATTACTCAAAAACTAGTGTGTCGTAAGAATTTGTTTGCCAAGTAGTCTGGTAAACTCATCTAACTGATCTGGAAAATAAGAACAAAAAATATTAATGAAACTCATGTTTGGTGATAGTTCTCAAGTGTTCTATTAACCCTCTAGATTCCGAAATATAAAATAACAATCCGTTGGGCCGTGTAAAGGCAGTCTTGGGAAGAGAGACTAAATACTTAAGATCGTTCCAATACTTCATGATTATAAAAATTTAATGTCAATTTTTGTTTAACAGTAAAGATTAAAGTAGAGTGAATATAAGATTGAACATTAACTACGACAAATATTTGAGAATTCCTTTTATAATATTAACAGGATATCTATTAATCGAGCTCTCTTGACTAATGCTTTCTGGCTTTTTGTTGTTGTATGAAATATAGAGATCTTTTGAAGATCTGATAGTAACTTTAGAATTTCATAGGCACGTTTTTATACATAGCGCTGTACTATTTCAACTAAGCTTTAGACTAGATCGGTATGTATTTTGGGATATAGGATTGAAAATGCGTATATAGGCTTGGCTACGCCTACTTTCTATGTACTTTTTAGCAATGTTTTTATCGCTAGTTGCGCATCTCTGTTGGCATTAAGCATGTGTCTGAGCTGCAGTTGCGGCTGTAAGTCGGATGGCGGATTGGCGGCTCCGCAAGGGGCTGTGGGGGACTATGAGGGACTGTTGTTGTAGCTAAGGCAGATACGCATGGCACCTTTTGCCACAGCAGCATCATAAAATGTTTTCAAAACAACAACAACAACTTAAAAACCTGGAGCCCAGGCAACAACAAGTTGCGAATTTATGATGCTCTACAACTATTGTTGTTGCTGTTGTTGTTGTTGCTGTGGTTGTTATTGCTGTTGTTGTTGTTGTTGTTGGTTCTACCAGGTCCAAGTGCATTCGCCTTCCGCTTTTGCCGTCGTTTTTATTATTATTTTTTACAATTTTTCCTCCTCACAGTGTTGACTTATGCAGCTTCAACTCGCCAAAAGGTTGGCTAGAAATGTTGTTGTTGTGTTGCTGACACAAAATCTAATAATTTCCAGACATCGCAAACAAAAACAAAAACCAAAACACAAAAAAAAGGCGCGCAACGTCCAGTTTTGCACTTACAGATACAAATGTATCTTTTGCTCTGCAGACATGTATCTAAGGTGGCTGAACCTAGTCTTAGGTTGGAAAATGGGCACAAGGCATGCTGGCGAGTTAACTGGCAAACAGGACACACCATAAATAGAGTCCTAGCTAAAGAACCAGCTATAGCTTACGATCTAAAAAGCCAACACTCTTCCAATACATGAAAATCAGATTAAAGAATTCAAAAATTGTGTCCATAAGATAGTCTACAAATAGAACATAAAATTGAAGAACTGCAGAGAAATTTCAACTTCAGCGTGAGAGCTTACCTAGAAGATGTTAAAGTTGATGTACGAAAGTAATGAAATTTTCAGAGTAGGTTTCTAATGGAATTAACAACTAAGGTATGGACAGGTTATTCAAAATTTTAAATAAATTTGATCTACCTATGGTATACACGCACCTGTGTACCAAATTTGGTATCTTTAGCTCTTCTAGTCTCTGAGATCAACGCTTTCAAAGTGACAGATACCGTGTCTGGAATCGGAGACGCCTTCTTCTGCATTATTATACCCAATTTTAAGTAATTTTTCCTAAAATTGATGGACGACCGTAATGAATTTTTCAGAGTAGTGTTATAATGGAATTTACGGCTAAGAAATGGACAGGTTATTCAAAATTTTAAACGTACACGCTCCTGTATACCAAATTTGGTATCTTTAGCTCTTCTAGTCTCTGAGATCAACGCTTTCAAAGTGACAGATACCGTGTCTGGAATCGGAGACGCCTTCTTCTGCGTTTTTATACCCTATTTTAAGTAATTTTGAGCGGGTACAGGGTATACATATGTGAGCTCTATCAAAATTACCCATTCTCAAGCTGGACTCCAATGGATTTAGTCGAGTTACTCGAGTTCAATGCCAAAAAAGAAAAACCTATGCAAATGGCCCTCGACTTGTAAGAAAAAACAACTGAATTTTCTTTCTCTTTTTTTTTGGGAGCTCAAGTTGGAGCACTTGTAGACAACACTTGCTGCTGGAGTACTCAAAGGAGCTAACGATGCGACAAAATGCCAACGTTTCGCCTCCAAACTGGGTATCGTTGTTGGCGCAAAAGGACTGCGGTCTGCGAGGTTTGGGATCTGCAGGTGCTGCGGCGGCTGCTTGTGGAGGAAAAGCGAAAGAGTTGCTTTTGCCAGAGGAAAAACTCGATTGCTTCTGTTGGTGCTTCTGCTGCTGGTGCTGCTTCTGGCGCGGCTTCTGGTGCGGCTTAGCTGGCAATCTTTTATGTGTTCCTCGACTTTAGGAAGCCACGCGCACATTCATCAAGAAAACTGTCATCGTTTTTTGCCCAACCAAAGCTAGAAGTGTGTGTGTGTGTTGTGTGTGTGTGTCTCGCTATCTATCTGTCTGTCTGTCTGCCCCACTGTCTGTCTGTCTGTCTGCCAGCCTGCTTATGTGTCTTCTATATGTGTGTGTATTAGTATCTTGTAGCTGTAAGTACGTTAGCCTCGACCACAGATTCTAACTCATCTACAAGGTTTCTGAACCCAATCAAAATCTACCAAAAAGACGGGTATATTACTTTGTAAATCATTTATACTAACGACTAGTCGGTATCCTATTATATGCTATCATAGTCGAACACACAGGCAGACACTCCTCTCCGCACAACTGCTAGAGATATGCAAATCTCTATCTCTTCGATATCTCTTCTTCTGACCATCGGTATACCCATTGTCGATCAATTTTTGCGTTTGAATCGATTATGTGTCCATCTGTCTAACTACATTTTCCTACATCTGTAAGCGGCTTCTAAAGAACATCCCTTCATCCAATCTTTTTGATGATTCGTCTATACCCCCATCTTACAATTTGACCACTAATTATTGATCTCCATGTCTTTCTTTTTGTTCCTTTGTCAATCCATTTGTCTGTCTATCAACCCATTTATAAATCCATCTATAGGCCCATCTCTGTGACTGTTTAACTAACTGCAAATTCTCCTCAAATTTTTCATCTATCGAAGCGCCTAAGAGGCCTCTGTGGACCAGTAGATAGTGCACTATGCACAAGATGTTCGAGTCCCGCTCATGTCAATAGGCATAACCCTCCTCGAAAAAACTAGATTGTGGCGTAGGACTTGAAAATCCACCCACGTAAAAATAGTTCTTCAGTGAAGGAAGCAGAAATAAAGGAAAAAAATGCTTCAGGCTTTGACCCGATGGGGTTGTTATGGCCATATACTAATAATACTGGAAGCGCCTATGGTTCAGTCTCTATGACCGTTTGTCTGTCTGTTTATCGAACCATTTATCTGTCCTTCTGTCAAGCCATTTTTATGTCCACCTATACGTCCATCTGTGTGACCGTCTCACCAACTGCGTCTTCACCTCTCAAATTGTCTGTACATCGTTTTTGTGTCCCATTAGCAACCCGATTTTTTGCTTTCTGTAAATCTACTAATGTATCTATAAATTCATAACTCCATCCATCCGATTGGTAGATCTGTCTGCCCTCTGTGCATGTTTCAAAGCCTCTCTCTATCTGGGTATCTACTCGTCGAGCACCCTAACCGAAGAGGCCCCATTTTTCGCTTGTTTTGCAGCTTTATTTTAGCCAAGACAACCCCTAGTCGCATGTGCTTTACCATCTCAGCGAAACTATCCAGTGTTTTGTTTATGTCAAATGTTTTTCATCTTGTTTCGTTTCGGTCCCCATTTTTTGTTGTTGTTTTTGTTCCTGTTTCGGGCCTGTTTGTTTTAGCTTTTTGCCTTGCTTCGCCTTACTTATCAAATATTTTTTGCGCCTAATGCACACTTAATATTATTTTTATATCATACAACTCCCTCGAAGGCAACAAAAAGTGGCAACAACCGAAACATAACAATGCCAGCAATGCTTAAAAAAAAAGAAATGAAAAAAAAAAGAAAAGATATATATAAGGAAAACATAAGAAACTACAATATGTATCCACAATTCCGAGTCTGCCTTGGGAGTAGGTGGAGCAGGCAAAGTTACTTTGCCACTTTTTGTTGCCTTCGCGTTGTGTTGTCCATTTTAGGGTTTTCATTTGTTCTCAAGATGTTTTTGCTTTTCTTTTTTTGAAATACTTTAAAGAAGCGGTAGCTGCGATGTAGGCAAGTCGGATAATATAAATTATAGAAGCATCTGCAGAGCCAAAAGGCATAGAAAGCGAAAAAGAAACAGAGGCAGAGGCAGAGGCGGAGGCGGAGGCGGAGGCAAAAGCAGAGAGAGATCAGATCGGCCAGAAGTGTCTGGAGCTTTACTGCAGGAAACTCTTAAGTTATCTAAGCCTGGTTAAGAATGGTTTATTGCGACTTTTTCAGGATAGTTAAAGAAAAGGCGGATGTTTGTGTCAAGCTCCACAAGAGATGCTAAAGCTTTGAGTTCAAGAAGGAGTCGCTAGAGGATAATCCACATCTATTTTTGAAGAAAAATGTAGCAATATCAGGCAAAGAGATGCAAAAACTTTCAGAAAGACCTTTAAGCTCATGTAAAACAATTAAGGAAGACCGAAGATATATACATTTCGAAGCATTCAAATATATTATATAGAAACGTACTTTTGATTAAATGTCAGCAATATTATACTAAGGATAAGCTTTCAAATTGGAAAAACACAACATCCTAAAAACTTAGTTTTCAATTATAAAGAAACATATAAAAATTATATATATCTGTATCTACAAAAATATAGAATACAAAGTAGTTATCTTGCATAAAAAGCTCCCCAATGAATAGTTCAAGGCTTTTAAGTTGAAAAGGCATAAGCTGTTTTTGCAAATCAAAAAATGATAAGATAGAACAAAAATTGTATTGGGATTTTCCAAAAAAAATCATAGAAATATTGCTTTCTTTCAACTGTCAGAGGTATCTAATAGTTATATAGAAAATAGAACATTTAAAGAACATTTATAATCTTTATATTTCAGAAAACTCGGTAGAAATGGATTCCTTGTTTGGAAAACTGTACATAAAACCACAGTCAAATATTAAATCTTTTCCCAGTGCTGCCAGACTTGTGCAAGATAAGACCGCTTACGAAACGACTAGGCGTTGCCAGATTGCCTACCATTATGGCTTATCGAATTGAATCTGTTAACTTAACTGTCTCAGCAAATTTTTTTGTATAAATTACAAAAAACAAAAAAACAAAATAAGAGTAGAAAAAACAAGACAGCAAATCAAGAGCAGAGCCCCAAAAAAACCAAATTAGCGGGAAGCAGGCAAAACCAAAACAAAAACAAAATCCAAAAAAAAAGCCCCAAAGCTGATGATGATGATGGGCAACGCTGCGTATAAAACTGAGAATTTTGCAATTACCCATTTGCTGTCTCCTTGAAATGGGGTTTTTGTTTTATGTTTCGATGTTTCGCTTTGGAAACAGCAGTAGCAACAACAACAACAACAACAAATACTGAATACTTTTTATAATTTATTGCATATTTTGTCGCTTTTGGTGTATTAAGAAAATAACAAAATACCAAAAAAAATGACAAAAAATGGGGGAACAAAACATCGAAACGAAATTTGTTCAATTTTTGTATGGAATAAGCTTAACCAACCGACCGACCCGTAGTACCACCCACTTTCCGACCCACAAAGAAATAAAAGCGCATATTGAAAAGTATTTCCATGCTGACAACCGATTCATATGGCGATTTATTTCTTAATATATATGCATATAGTTATCTTTCCCCTTGATCTCACACACACTCCCCATGTAGCTTCCCCACACACCCTACATACCATAAAAGATATGTGTGTGTAAAATATATATAAATATATACATAAATGAAAAACCCCTCCATGCTTATGCAAAAAAAACAACGCAATAGGTTAGGATAGGCTAAACGATTAGCAACTTTCGCAGGGCGTCACATAGAACTCAAAATCCTTAGGAGTCCCATATTAAAGCAATCTTCTTCGTAATCTTTTTTAAGAAAATTATTATTTTTTTTTTGGAAATTTCCTATAGAATCACTTTTCTGTAACATGCTTTAGAAATTTAATTTCAAATTTTAAGACCCCGAATAAGAATTGCCAACCATCCCAAAAATGTCAAAAATTGATTTCATGCGACGGGATAATCATTCCCTCTAGCTCTAGCTCTAGTACTTAAGATGGTTATGACGCAACTGGACATACCCTATATTTTCAGGGTAATATAAATGGACTGGAGACTAGGGAACCCCAAAAAATGACTACTAGCAAAATAGTGGAATTGAGTAAGTTTTCATGCCATTGTTCCACAAACACGGAAACGAAGCAGTCTATGTCTGGGTGCATTGCCAAGATGCACATACCCCACACGTACAGGGTATGTAGTTAACAGTCCATCCTACCCATTTCCCCCTCCTCCCCTTCGTTGCACTGGCCACTTGTTATTTTGCTCAGTCGAAAGTATAAATGAAGTTTTTGCTCTTCGGGTTCCTTCCCATTTTTGCGTCTTCCCTTTTGCATGCATGATGTAAAGTTCAGTTTCAGTTTCGGTTTTTTCTTTTCTTTTCTTTTCCTTTTTTTTTCAATTTTTTTATACATTTCCTTTTTTATTTTTGGGTTTCTTTTTTATTTTTTTTTTTCTGCTCATAGTTTTCTGTCCCGCGCCAAAAAGGCAAAAACCGAGCAACAGTAAAACGAAAGGTTGTCGTTTTTTTCCTCCTCTTCTTCTTCTCTCAGTTGCCTTGATGCGACGACGTTGGGGCACAATGAGACAGGCGGCAGGCGTGGCAGGGCAGGGGGCGTGGCACTGGATTGCAAAGGACTAAGGACTGTAGCAGCAGGCAGGAGGGGGGTTAGTAGAGAACGTGGGGCGAGGGGGGACGGTTTCGGGGTAAATAAATTAAATGCTTTTTGCTCAACTTTATTTTGCCCGGCGATGTTTGCCTTGTTTTTAATATTTTCTTTGCCCTCGTCTTCTCCACTTTTTCCCACTTCTTTTTCATATATACCACAATTTTTTCTACAACTTCCCATTTTTTCCTGCTTTTTTTTAGTCATCGACTTATTGCCATGATTTGTACAGAGTATACAGAGAACCAGGCGGAATTACTGTACATAGTATATCCAGAAAATAACCGTAACAGAACGGTTGGAGCCAGAAAAACAAGCGAACTTTTGAAATCCACACCAAAATGTCTTAAAATGTTTTCCATAATTTTTTGCTAATCCTTAATTTATGTTATTTTAAAAGAAATTTTAAGAAAATTAAGAAATCCTCATTTTATTTGCTGAAATCTTTAGCTAATATAGCTCATCAGTTGTATACCAAATTTAAGAGATAAACCTAAGATAGTTTTTAAGTCTGTATATAGAGACAGAGGTTGGGCAGGTCGTTTCGGAATTAACCTCAAACAAATTTCAGCGCGTTTTCGCCAAATTTTACTTTTTACGATCTTTAGAAACGCAAGGGGCGTAACGGAAAATTCATAAATAGATGTTAATGAATAATGGCTCGTTTTAATGCCTCCACTTTAACTGATAAGATTTATATATTAAGAAGTAAAAAATTTCCCAAGCTTAGAACATAAATATACAAGTTAGGAAGCCAAAGATTTCATAATATTTTCGAAGCATAACTATGCATATAAGCCAGGCCCAGCTATTTTATAGTAATCCGATACTTCCGAAATTTGGTGGACCAATGGATAATAAAAGATTCTTAAGGATATGTGCACTTTTAATCCAAAAGCTTACAAAAATGGATTTAATGGGTAAAACCGACATTTGGTTATATGGCAGCTATATGTAATAGTTGTCTGATCCTTATGAAATTTGGTATAGCAATAGAAAACAATGAAACTTAAGAATGAGAGAAATTTCAATGAAAAAAATTGGGAAATATGAGCACTACCAAATTATACACAGGTACACATCCAGCCGCTTTCGACAAATGGTCTTCACTGAAGATTCCTTAAAGCGGGTGGATTTCCAATCCTACGCCCAATTCTACAGAAGATAATGGTGATTTTTATTAAACCCTGATTGCATTTGAAAAATAGTATGATTTTTCCTCCAAAATTGACATATAAAAACTGCAAAATGATATTTCCCACAATTTTCATGGAAAGTGAGTAAATGTGTGCAAAAGGTGTAATTTTCATGCTGGAGTAATGAAATTTGGTATGTAGGTGCCCATTGATATTATACACTAATTGACATTCAAATCATTTTATACTATTACGATCTTCCGAAAATTAAGTAGGTGTAGTAAATTCTACACTTCCCAACTTCAATGATTTGTGTTTTGGATTATGCTATCCTATTGGATACTCTTAACCCATTATAAAATAGTGATCCAGGCACCTCTAGCTGAATATAGAAGAATAAGAAGATAAAATGGTTTTTTCCTGTCGATTATCCTGTCACTTAATGTGTGTGGGTCACTCTAAATTTCTCTATTTTATCTATAAAATATTAGATTAGTAATTCCAGCTGCTTGCTTCGGCATTGGTCAAGTCCATTTTGACCGATATTTCTAGGGGCAACTCGCCTTGCCAAAATCGATAAGCCACATGGTTAATTAGATTTCTCAGAGAGCACTTAAATTGAGTTTCAGACCAAAAAAGTTTTTCTCACGCGTTTAAATTTTCCAAAATTTATTAAAGCAAACAAAAAAATTCAACGAACGAAAACGTTTCAATCAGCACGTTGATACAAAATGATATGTTCTTATCTTTATAGATATATTATTAAATGCATATAAATAGTTTCTTTAGCTTTTCTTTTTTTAATTTGATAGTCAACGGAAATAATTCTTATCTGACATACAGCCTTTGATTTTGATTTGAACTTTACAAATTTTGACGAAACTTTGATACCATGAGTAACTGTCTGTTGATTAATATAAGCTTTAATAACTCTGATTACTTTGATAACATTTTCATTCCAAGTTTTTAACATCTCAATCTGTGCGGATCTGTAAGAAGCCCAAATTCAGAAACAAGAAATGAAAGGCAAAGTGTTAGAAAGTTAGATTACGATAGAAAATAGAGAACAAAAGAGGAGACTAAACTTCAGTCTAGAGGAGGATCTTCCAGATCTGCTAAGATTGAGAAAAACTGATGAAAACTTCGATTCAAAATTTCGAAACACAAAATTAAATTCTTATCTATCAGTTATCAAAGTCTATATTAATCATTTTTGATAGATAAGAATACCAAATAGATGAAGAGTCTAAATTTCAGTCATATAGTCAAAATCTTTCACAGATTTAGATAATGAAAATTTGGGCAATGGGAATGCAAATCTATATTTATCGATTTTGATGGATTACACTAGAAAATAGATGATTATTGGGGAGTCAAAACATCAGTTATATAGTTTAATAACTGGAAGATCCTCCTATAGACTGAAGTTTAGTCTCCTCTTTTGTCCTCTATTTTCTATCGTAATCTAACTTTCTAACACTTTGCCTTTCATTTCTTGTTTCTGAATTTGGGAAGATCTTGAAGTTCTTTCGGTAGGCTATATGACAAGTGAGCTACTCTTATGAGCTTATATTTTCTATTCTATTTACGTCGAAAAAAAACTGAAACTAGTTTTTCCAATATGGACAGATTTTAAATAAAGTATAGATTGTTATTAAAAAAGTTTTTGATTTGTTTTCTCAGTTTTGACAACTTTAATTTATATTTGTTATTACATTTGACAAGTTTTTATATACCTCGCAATACTATGAGTCTTTGCAAAGGGCTCTAATAAAGTTAGCTAAGTTAATGTTTTGTAGAGCAAAAGTAGATAATGTAAGGTGGTTTATTTAAGGTAAACCTGATGCATTGTAGAGATTATAAAACTTAGATATAAGAAATGTTGCAGATAGGTAATAAGAATTGGGTATACAGACGGACAAGTAGACCGAAAGAGCAACAAACAGATAGGCAGACAGGCAGACAGACTTACAGACTGGTAGGTGAAAGTTGAAAATAGACAAATATAGGGATAAGCAGGTGAATCGGCAGATAGATAGAGGGACAGTCTTATGGATAGGCACACTGACAGACAGGCAGGTAATCAGACATACAGACCGAAAAGACAGAAAGACAGGTCGTCAGACATATAGACGCACAGACGGACATAGAGATGGGGCAGAGGGACAGACAGATCGACAGACAGATAGACAGACAGATAGACGGACAGACAGATAGACAGACATATAGACAGACATACATACAGAATTGAAGTCGTATGTATGATATTACTGCTCTGACGCCTGTCCATCTGTCGGAAATTTTGTCAGATGAATATGACGTATAAAATGTCAATTGGAGAAACGGAAACCCCCGGATAAAAGTTAAAAGTACACAAACTAACTACCATTTGCAGTCTTTTAGTCAATATCCATAATTTAAAACTAGAATAAAAGTTTGTTTTCACACAGGGTATTAATTAGCTCAAAACTTCTAAAGTGCAAAATTTGTTGCTTGTTTTTTTTTTACTCGAAGTTATCAACAAAATTTGTCTAACGTGTTTGTAGTTTTTTATTGCCTTTTTCCCCCCTGACAGTCACATACTATATACAAATATATAAATACTATACATAAAGAGTGAGAAAGTGAGAGGGGGGAGGGGACTGCAATAGATATCAACATTTATAGATATATATATAGATTTGTTTTGCTGTTTGTTTGTTGATTTTGCTCCTATTTTGTATTATTTTTCTTATTCGTTTCAGTTTCAGTTTTAGTGCCTTTGACTTTGCTTACATTTTTTTTTCAACTTTTTTTCTTTTTTTTAATTATAAATAAGCGCTGATATCAGTTGCCCCATAAGAAAAAGAGGGGGGCATGGGGGCGGCAGCGCAGGAAAGGAGTAAATCAAACATATATAAATAAATAAAAAAATACAAAAATACCATAAAAAATACCAAAACAATAACAAATACGCAAACGAAAAATTGCTGCGAAATCCCCGAAGAAAAAAAAAACAATAATAATAATAATAAAAAAAGCCCAATTCTGGGGAATTTAGCTAAAAAGTAATTGTTTCTTCTTCTTTTCCAAAGAAACTTTTTACAATTGCTCGTTGCGATTTGAATAGATCATAAAGTTTATGTAACTTGAGCAAATGTCGTTATTTCCCCTATACACACATATATATTATATATATTTGTAATATTTTTGAGTATAAACAAAAAGTGAGCTACATAAACTTTGGTATATCGAGGAGTGGATACACTGCAAAAAACATATCAGCCAAAAAAGATGACCAAAATTTGTAATCAATTTTTTTTTGTTCGGCAAATTTGGAGGCACCGAGCGGTCCCGAAATTTCAAAACTATCGGTCCATAAACACGGAAGTTATGCATTATAATGTTTTCTATACTTTTCTTCTTATACTTTTATGATCCGATTATTAGATCGCAAGTTCGAATCCACATATCTATCGATAGAAACCTCATTTTACAATATACAGCGAAACCTCTCTACAGTGGATACTCTCATAAGTGGACACCTCCTTTTAATGGACAAAACTTGGAAATGGGATCAAAAAAAAACATGTAAATGAACCTCCCATTAGTGGAAACCTCTCAATAATAGACAAATTTCAGGCGACCCTCGCTGTACACTGTAGAGAGGTTTCACTGTACATCTATATATTTTTTAGATCCATTTCGCCATAGTTAAAACTCAAATTTAAAAAATAAAAGTTTTTAAGAACCATAAACCCTCCACATGAGCTAGCTAATAATACCTCTGGTAAGAGTATATCTATAACAAAAAGAAAACAAAACTCGTAAAAAAACTGCGTAGCACGCAAAAGAATTCTTCTTCGTCTTTTTTGCCTCTCTTTCTTCTTCTTTCTTCTAAATATGAAACAAATAATAAAAAACTTTTTGATAAAAGAAAACAAAAATAAATAAAAAATCATATTTATGCCGTATTTGTGCCGTACACATATACCCTGCAAAGCTGTCGTGATGTACACTAGGGTATGATGATTTTAAAAGGCAGAATAAAATAACTTGTGTATTTTAAGAAGTGCACACGTTTACAGGGTATTTGTAAAGCTAACAAGTTTAATTTTAACACTTGTTGGTTGCTCTTTTCAAATGGAGGACGAAAAGGTAGCTTTGAAGATGTGATAAGATGTTAAAATATTGAAAATTGAATGAATTATTAAATAAAAGAACCTATATATAATAAAAGGGGCCTCGGTGGAACAGTGGATGGCGCACTGAGCCGCCGAACAAGAGAACCGAGTTCGAGTCCCGCTCATGTCAATAGGCATGAAACTTCCAGAAAAACTACGTTGTGGCGTAGGATTTGAAATCCACAAACGTAAGAAAAGTTCTTCAGTGAAGGAAGCAGAAATAATGGAAAATAATGCTTCATAATAATAGTGATACAGTCGAACTTCCCTATAATGAATCTTGATGGGACCAGAAAATCACTTCATTATATAGAAACTTCAAATATAGAAACATTGGACAGAAATGATATATACATGTATTTAAATTGGAACGAAAAAGTTGTGTGTTTAAAGTCAATTGATAATAGGGAGAGCTTCATTCTATAAAAGTTGACTATAGAGAGGTTCGACTGTTATAATAAAATGTTGAAAAATTAATTGAATAATTAATGAAATACATAAATAAAGGAACCTATTTATGAAGGGAGTAATTTTTGTCTTGATTGGATTACAATTACAATCGGTCGAAGTCAATTCGACAAAGAACAACCATACTGGGTTAAAAACTTAAATGTACTATGTAATATGTACAGGGTATAAATAAGTCGACTACCCTAGCGTTGTGTGCTTTAAAATAACCGATTCAATTACGATTTTTTTCTGCATAATTCAAGCCAAAAGTTCACAATAAACATTTCTATGGCCTGATTTAGCCAAAAAAAAAAAATAATAATAAATAAAAATAAATAAAAATTTGTGCAAAGTTTTATTGAAAACAACAAAAACAAAAGCAGTGGCAGAGGCAGAAGAAAGAGAAGAAGACGATGAAGACGAGGAAGAAGACGCTGCTGCTGCTGCAGTTCAAGCCATGACCCTGAGCTTTGTTGTTGTTGTTATTGTTCGACTGCCACACAAACACTCTCGCTCGCTCGCTCTCTATCTCCTTGCCTCTCTCTCTCTAGTGCTACGCTCTTTGACGCGCGCTCTCTCATGTGCAGTTGTTGTTGTTTTTGAAGTTTTGGCTTGAACTTGAAATTTGGAGAGTCAAACGTGTAATTGATGCATGTGTGTGCGTGTGTGTGTGCGTACGCGTGTGTGTGTGTGTGTGTGTGTGTAGCACACCTCGCACTTGCGGTAAATGTTACACACACACACACACACACACACATAGACAAAGCTCTCCTACTCTCTCTCTCTCTCTCTCACACACACACACACACACACACACAGACGCAACGAACCGTTGGCAAGCCGCGCATACGAATGCCGTTATAAAAACAAAAAAACCAATAAAGCAGCAGACAAAAACAAAACGGGCAACTGGCAACTGACATCAACAGCGGCAGCAAGCAGCGCAGTCGCTGCCAACGCCGGCGTCACCTCAGCAATTTGCAATTTTAATTTTGCATGTTTTGTTGTTGTTGTTGTGTTTTTTTTTTGTATTTTCCAGTCGTATTTCTATAATTAAAGTTAAAGTTGTAAAAAAATGAGCAGCAACAACAAACAAAAAAGTCAATTGCAAATTGCTTGCCTCATTTTGCGGGAAAGGCGGAAATTGCTCGCTCTCTCCCTCTCCCTCTCCTTCTCTCACTCTCTCCCTCTCTCATAATTGACAGAGTGACACAAAAACGTATAATAAAAAAACCAAAACCAAAACCAAAAAAAAAAATAATAAAAACAGATAACTTATAACAACAACAACAAATTTCATGAAAAATATCAAAAGTCTGGCGAAAAAAAAAATTAATTACAAACTGGGCAAAAAAAAAAACCAAAAAAAAGTGAGCCACAAGCGCAGGCATGTGAACTACCACATACCCTGTAACAGCTCATATATCAAATAAGTACTAGAAGCACCCCATAGATCAGCAGCTTTAAATATGAATCTATATAAGGTGAAACCTCTCTACAGTGGACAGCGACGGTCGCCTGAAATTTGTCCATTATTGAGAGGTGTCCACTTATGGGAGGTTCATTTACATGTTTTTTTTCCCCCGTTTCCAAGTTTTGTCCATTAAAAGGAGGTGTCCACTGTAGAGAGGTTTCACAGTACTTAGTATAATCGACAATATATACAACCCATGTGTGGAAAATCTAAAGTATAGATAGTTAGACAATTTCTATGAGATAAGGCTCTGTAGTCTTATTATATACTCTTCTTGAAAGTAAAAGGTATATGCACTTTGTCATGCCAAAGTTATCTTCAGATTGGTCTAGTATAAAGAATTTCTAAGTCAGTTCGTAGGTTTGAATCCTCACTGCAGCAAACTTTGTTATTTGTATACTCCTTTCCTTTCACTTGCTGCTGAAGTGAAGAACGCTTCGAATGTAATCAAGATCCGTTCGAAAGGTCTGAAGGAAATAAGAAATTGCCTGGTTCATATCCCTATAATTTCTATAATTTTTAAACTGTCGAAACTCCTGTTCTACAGACGGTATATATATTTCAGAACCCGCTTAGTTCAGCTCACAACATCATATATGTGTAGCTACCATATCACTAAAAACTGACTTTGATGAGCTACCAATTTGTCCCAAATTTTTTAAGCCCTTACAAATGGCTCTTTTAAATGGCAATAACAACCCCATCGAATCACAGCCGGAAGCACTTTTTTTTACTTTATTTCTAACTTCCTTCGCTGAAGATCTTGTTTTACGTGGGTGGATTTCAAATCCATCGCCAAAACCTAGTTTTTCTAGGAAGATCATGCTAAGTACATGAGTGGGACTCGAACCCACACCACTTGTTTCGCTATTAACTGGACCACTGAGGTTCCTATAATGTAGAGCTCCAACTAAATTCAATAATTTCTGTCTATATACAGGGAAGTTAGACAACATTTGGAAATCAATGCTTTTCTACTCTTCTCTTTCTGCGTTCCCTCCCAACCAACGGGATCGTCGGAACAGTTATTGTATATAAGTTTCAAATTTCCGTTAATGTAAACCGTTCTTATTTTGAAATCAAATCCGTCATATGCTTACATACTCCATATAAGTATCAAAAAGAGTATGAAATCTTCGGTTAGCCGAAATCAATCCTTCTTAGCAAATTTTATATTAAAGAGAATGTAGAATTCCCCAGCTTTTATACGATATACTATATATATATATATATAAAAATTAATCAAAAAGCTTTTGCCATTTGAATAAACGGGAAATTTCATGGTTACACCTTTTACATATAACGGAAAAAACGTGCTTGAAGAAAATGAAAATACAGCAATATTGAAGAACTGTTAGAACGAATTCGGGAGAGCAATAAGAAGATAATAGAAAATGAATAAAATCAGGAGAAAAAAAGCGATATATGAAATTATTTTGGTTGCTCCAAAGATCAAGTCAATTTGATGTACAATACTCAAATTTAATCTTCAATTTCCAGAGAAAGCGTATTTTTGGAGTCAAACTTTTACGCATGTTTTCGTAATGACAAGGTTATGGAGAAAAGCAAAAACTGAGAACAAAAAAAATGAAAAATATAATATAGCAGCTTTATTTCTTAAATTTTGTAACCAAATTGTATATATTTTAGGTTTTTACAGTCGAGACAAGGCATGAGAGGAATATCGAAGGAACGCAATGGTACTTTTTGGTTACTTTCGTATAACGGTTGAAGAAAATTCTCCTGACTTCATAACCTCAAAGTGTAAGAAAAAATTGTGATTTTTCCAAAGATATGATATCTGAGGGCGCAAAAATATTGATACACCGAGGATGTCGATGGGACATGTATAGCTAAAATCTTAGATTATTGGTTATTTTCCTATTACGTTTAACTTGTCGTGTTAATATGTAACCTCAAAACGCAGAAGATAACGGTAATTTTAGAAACGGAAGACGCTGAAATATTCATGATGACAAAAATGTCGAAGGTATGTGTAAAATGCTAGTCAACTTTTTTAGGTTAGTTCCGTACAACATAACCTCAAAACATAAGAAATATTTTTAAACGGAATATTTCGAAGGGCGCTGAAAATGGAAGGCAAATACAAAATGAAGGTCAATAAAACAGTTAATATAAATACCGTTTTTTCAGGAACTGATAATTTCAAATATCCCAAACCCAAAAATATTATTTTCGACTAGTTTCAACCACTTGAAGCCAGATCTTCTGAATAAGCTTATACATACTCAGCAGCTGATATACCCTTCTCTGCATATGCATAATTACAGGGTATTGCAAGAAAAAACAACACAATTTTTTTTTTAATCTGTTTCCTTTTGTTCTGTTTTTCTTTAAGCAAATTTTTTTCGATTTTTTTTTGCTGTTTTGCACATTTTTTTTCTGTTTCTGAAATTAACTTAAAAACGTTAAAAATTTTTATTGTTTGTTTTAGCAAGTTTTTGTCACTTCCTGTGGTCAGCGAGGGGCATAAAAACGGGGGAAATCGTGCAATTGTTTATAATATTTTGTCAATTATTATTTATGTCAGTTTTGAAATTTCAATTTCAAAAACAACAACAGGAGCCTCTTTTGTGGCGCCGCCTGAACAAAGTCAACAAACCCGGAAACCTTCCCGGCAGAACAATGGAATTTTACCGTAATACGTTATTTTTTGAAAAAAATATAAATTATTATATATATATTATATATGTATTTAAAGGGAAAAAAAAACAGTCATAAAACTCACAACAAACGCAAAAAACCGCAAATAAATATAAAACTTTTTTGACTAAAAATAGCATTTCCACCTTGCAAAACAACAACAAAATTATAAATAAATATACAATATTTTTTTGTTATTTATTTCTCACCTTTCTTTATGACTTTTCGCGGCTTTTTTGCTGATTTATTTGCAGTTCCTTTTTTCGAATCATTTATACATTTTGCGGCTGGCACTTTTTTTATTTCTTGTTCGCTCTTTTTTCTTCTTCCGTTTTCGCTCCAAAAATAACAGGAAAAAAAAGTTGCAGTTTCAAAAAAAATTGTGCAGCGCGCGCTTTTTTAGCACTAACGGTTAATGACGTTGTCCGTTGTTTTCTTTGCGTTTCCCAAAATTCTCAGCTTCAACCGAAAAGCCCAACCGACCGGCTTAACAGCTCAAAATCAACTGAATCTGAATCCATTGGGCAGCGCCGTTGGATCGAATCGTCCGCCGATTGTTGCCTGCGCAGCACTTGGCGCGCTTTTCGATAACGCTTTTCGATTTCGATTGTATATGCCGGAACAGCTGTTGCAGCCAACACAGCTGAGGTATTCCCAATGGATTTTTGTAAAGTGCGCAAGTTTTACTTGACAAATTGTTAATTTGAATTTCCTTTTAGTTATGCAAAGTCCTAACTTATATTTAATATATTAATTATATATAATATTTTTTTATTCTTTTAGTTCTCTCATTACTTGCAGCCAGTGCTGCCACTTTGGCAATCTAGCTATTTTTTAAAAAATATGTTATTAGCGCAATTCAATTTTTCCCAACTTTCAACTTCGCTTAACATGAACTGGGTCTAACACGTTTTCAAATCCGTTCCTTTCCCCCACTTAATACATTCAAAATTCCATTCATTCATCAAAAACGCTATATACATTTTAAGTTAAGTATGCGAATATTTCGTAAGGATATTGCATATCATTTTATTATTATATTCTTTTTAGAATTGTAAGAATAATCAGCTTCGTAAATAGACCTTCTGTCTTTTCCCAAAGTTACCTACAGAATGATGGTGATGAAAAAGAGATTTGTCATACAACTGTGGGGGGGACCCTTACTCCAAAATCCAAAAAAAATGATCAAAAAAAAGGTTTCTCCGAATCAATAAAATTTCAATAAGGAACGAATTGGAATCAAAAATCATGAACAAAATGGTATAAGAAGTCAAAATCGAAGCACTTTCGGCTGAGCTATGAGATTATGAAATTTGCTCTTAGAGGAACTTTTCTACTTACATGTTAAATTTTTACTCGATTTCAGGCCGATTTTTGGATGAAAAATGAAACTCATTTCCCAAAGCTTTAAAATATTTTTTTATGCTAAATTCGATGCCAGGAATGGAAAAAAGCTAAAATTTTGAGTTTTTATTTTTCAAAATTTTTTCAAAATACAGGGGGGACCCTTACTTCAAAATCCAAAAAAAAATTTTTCTAGGAATTATAAAATTTTGAATGTGGAACGAAACGGAATCGAAAATCATGAACAAAATGGTACGACAAGTCAAAATCGGTGCACTTTCAACTGAGTTATGAGATTTTGAAATATGCTCTTAGAGGGAAGATTGTGAAATTTTCTGAAATTCTCTTGGCTCAACATCGGAAAAATTGTGTAATCGATTCAAGCTTAGTTTATTATTACATGAGAATTTGATATTATCGATTTCGAGTCGTTGTTTATTTTAAAAATTAACTAAATTATGCGTGCAAGAAATCGATACTTTTCACATATTTCTATCAGATAACTTAACAGTTGCTTATTTTGATTACATGCCATGCGTTATCGCTTCTTTTGCAGAGGTTGATTAAAGCGTTTTAAGTTTATAAGCAATTAAATTTAAATAATTAAAAAATAGCATAATGTAATTCAATATTTTCGAATATTTCCTATGGCTGAGCTTAACATTTGTTTACTTTGATTATCTTCCCATTATCGATTTTTTCGACCGATAAGAATTAAGCCACATTAGGTTTATAAACTATTAAATTCATATAATTGAAATATAGTTGGAAAACATCAAAATGAAATTTCCATCTTGATATCTGGTCACACCAGCTCTGGATTTTTGTAGCATTTCGAAAACCATCAAAATTATTTCAGTTTACTTTTTATGTATTTAGAATGAACAACAGACTGTGGAAATTTTAAAATTTTATTTTTATTCCATGGAATCGAAACCATCCAGGAAATTCAAAATTCTGCAATAGACCGGTTTTTATCGATACAATTTGAGGCAAGAACACCTGATCACGTGTGGAGCAGACCAATCTGTGCCGGGGATGTGCAACTGTTAAGGGTATTTGCGGGCGACGGGGCAAGTTGACGACAACAATAACAATAACAACAACAACAACAACAACACGCTTATCACAATCCACCCAAATGCAGGTCATAGGTTATCGGCGTAAATTTCGACTGAAGCCCGGAGAGGATAGACGTCTCGTGCGTAGCTAGTACAGAACTAGACGCCAGTGAAGCAGCTGCACAGCCAAGAGCCAAAGGAAGCCACAGCCAGAGGAGGATCATGATGCAGTCGGTACGAGGTTTTCAGCAATTCTTCAGCCCGAAGGTCTACAAGCGGTTCTCAACGGTTAACAGCGGTGTTGCCAAACAGCAAAACGATAACTTCGCCGCAAAAGATACGGCAACGGCTACAAAAATCGGGGCGAACTTTTTACACTCTTTGCCGTCAGCAGCGACAAGCACGATCAGACACTATTCAGCTTCAACCGGGGTAAGTTTAACAACAATAAAATCTTCGGTTAATAATATAAAAAGTTATTAAAAAAATCAACAAAAAAGTGCAACTTTTTGTAGTGCGCATTGGCAACGCGTTGCAGTTATGCTCTGTCTTTATCTAACACACGCTTTCCTCTGTAAGCCGGCAGCACGTTGTTTTTGTTTTCCGATTCTTTCGCTTCTCTTTGCCTTCGCGCGTGGTTCGAAGTTGACCTTGAATCGGGTTTCGGGGCTTCGCTTCCCTCGTTAAACTTCTTTTCCGACCTACGCAAAACAACAGATTTTTCCTCTCTTTTCTTCAATCCAATATATATATACATATATATTCATTCGACGTCAACAGTCAATTGATATTTGTTTGCGTATTTCGTCTGGCATTTGGGGGGAGCATCAAATTGCATTTTCTGTTGATTTTCCAAGGGAACAAAAGCTCTTTGTTTTGACTGGTTTAAAGTAAACTTGGATCCGAAAGAACCAGTTATGTAAACAATTAATCAATCAAAAAATTTAAGAAGCTACTGAAAAAGTCAGGCACGCAGCATATTTTATACTCTTTTTCTTATTTATAGTATAATATATTACAATAGTTAGTTATATGATATACTACTACGATCATTATGAAATTTGTTAGAACAGTAGATTATAACGAAGCATAAGTGTGTTTCAACTTTCAATCCAAAAGCTTGAAAAACATCAGAAATATGGGCAAAAAAGATTTTGAGTAGGCAGATTTTGAGTAAGTGGTACGATCTTCAAGAAATTGTAAATTTTTGGACGATAGATTATAAAAATAAAATGAGCTCATTACAAATTTATATTAAAAACATGAGAGTTATGGGTAGAACAAACCTTTATTCGGAGCCCGATCTTTTCTAAATTTTAAGGAGTTATACATAATAAAGAAACTTAACAGTGTGCCAATTTTCAATGCAATAAGGAGTCTTTTAGTTAAAAAACTTCTAAATTGTGTACAATTTAAATCCAATAATTTGAATTACACAAGAAGTATGATTATATTCAACATTTAGTGGTACGACAGCTATATGATATAGTGGTACGATCATTATAAAATTTTATGGAGCACTAGATTATCAGAAAACTTCAGTCTGTCATGAGAAATAAAGCCAAAAAAGGCATTCTGTTGAAAGGTAGCTATATGATATAGCGGTTTGTATAACCGACTTGTATAAAAGTTATGCGATAGATACGAAACTTGCCTCGACTTTATCACAAAGTTAATATGTCTTGTTTTGGAAAAGAGTATAAGAAAAAGCTGTGCAAATTAGTTAATTATTTGGTGCCAATTTACGATCATATGAAATAAATAGTATAAGTCATACTAAAAGAAGGTCGGTCTAGAAAGGTAAATATACCATCCTATCTATAAATTTTTAAGCTCACCAAGATGTTGGTACAGTTGTGTTTTCTTTTTCCGAACAATCTTTTGTATCCAAAAAACTTGATCTTAGACTATCCCAGTTATATATACGGTAATTAAAGCACATATACAAATATAATATATATTTCTTTAGTGTCAACAACATTGCTTTCATAAATATCCAAGTCAATTTTATAAAGTACCTAGAGTTAAAATAGATTTAAACCATAATCTTCCGTAAAAATGCTCGACTAAGCGATATCTTGATCACAGTTGTGATATACAGTAATAAGTACATTATTATATGGCCATAACAACCTTATCGGGTCATAGCCTGAAGCTGTATTTGTCTGTATTTCTGCTTCCGTCACTGAAGATCTTTTTTACGCGGTTGGATTTCAAATCCTACGCCACAACCTAGTTTTATAGACTGTCAAAAGAAATTTATAAAATCAGAAAATATAGAAATTTAGGGCAATCCAACTGAGGATACCAAATAAAACATTGATAGGCAAATCGGCATCGAAAAATATTCCAATAATATAAAATATTTTCTAAAATATGCAAATGTTAATGCCAATCCTAACTATACCTACTTAACTTCTTTCTGATTTTTTTTTTAAATACTTGAAATTTTTCGCTTGCAAACTATAGTAATTTTATCTCTCAATTCTTGCCTTCAAATTATATTATCATCTATGATCATCATATTTTTGTTTTGGCTCAAAGCCTTAGTTAGTTTTTGAAGCATGTTTGAAATTGATTTTGAAAAACAAATTTTTCATCAGTTTTTGTTTTTCTTTGGCGTAATTTCTGCCCGTTGATAAGCCGAATAACATCCGAGTTGATCTCTAGCTCGAGGTAGGCGTGCCCCTTCTTATCTGGCACAAACATGAACTATTGACATTGATAAGATCCGCCGTACGCAAATAGCGCTGTCTCGTCCCACCCGGGGGGTCCATATTAAAATGTTTCTCCGATTTGTTGAGCTGTCGATCGGTCGATGGTTTCTTATGCAATATGCAATCACCGTACATCGGGGGACAGAGATATGACCCAATATGCACACGCCTAAAATTGGCTTAGTAATCTTATCGCTAAATATCAAATGTGTTCGACGATCGTCGACACTAGGACGATCCTCTACAAATCTCCGGACAGCAACGGGGCGACGGTGCGCCGATTCCGTCTTATCGTTGAAAATTTTTCCGTTTTTTTTTTTTTTTGCTGAACCCAATGAACCCTTGGTAAAAAAAACAATATGCAAACATAAATATTTTGCAACGTGCGATCCATAAACAGGCCGGAGACAGGTCGGTGCAACTCATTGCAGCCTCGATCGTTGCCCGTAACGGAACACAGTTCTCTTTCATCACATAAAATATATTCTATATAGGGGATCCGATTTGATATTCATCACAAGTTACAATTACAAATTTCTAGAAAATGGCAGACCTAAAAATGTTGCAGAAGACATTGCTGGAGGGAGATCCAGAATTGGCGGAGATCATCAACATGGAGAAGGAGCGCCAGCGTGAGGGTCTGGAGATGATTGCTAGCGAGAATTTCACCTCGTTGGCAGTCCTGGAATGTCTCGGCTCTTGTTTGACCAACAAGTACTCCGAAGGATATCCGAACAAGCGGTAAGTCGGAACGACAGGAAAAGCTCATCTATCAGAAGATCTTTAAGTACATTTAAAATTTTGGTTTAAATAAGCTTTCCGCTTAAGATAGTAGAGCCCTTCAAGTGTTCCAAGTTTAAAGTTTCTTTAAGTTTTCTTGAAGTCGATTTCATATTTTTAGATCCGAATACAACAAGTTTTCAAGACACGATATAAAAGCTTTGTTCTTTCACTCTTAAAGCTACCAATTGCTTTTCTTTACCTAAAGTGAATCCGAAAAAATCGGAAATTATACAAGTTTTGCCCAAAATATAGATCTGATTGATTTACTTCTATTTTCCAGTTATTATGGTGGCAATCAGTACATCGACATGGTTGAAGTGTTGGCTCAAAATCGTGCCCTGGAGCTTTTCAATTTGGATAGCAACGAGTGGGGTGTCAATGTGCAGCCCTATTCGGGGTCCCCAGCCAATTTGGCCGCCTATACGGGCGTGTTGCGTCCGCACGACCGCATCATGGGTTTGGATCTGCCCGATGGTGGCCATTTGACCCATGGCTTCTTTACTGCCACCAAGAAAATCTCAGCTACTTCGATATTTTTCGAGAGCATGCCCTATAAGGTGGACCCCAGCACAGGTCTCATCGACTACGATAAACTAGAGGCTGCCGCCAAGACATTCCGTCCTCAGATCATCATAGCTGGCATCTCATGCTATTCCCGCCTGCTGGACTATGCTCGCTTCCGCAAGATCTGCGATGAAGTTGGTGCCTATTTGCTCTCCGATATGGCCCACGTGGCCGGTTTGGTTGCCGCCGAACTGATACCCTCGCCATTTGAGTACTCCGACATCGTGACCACCACCACACACAAGACCCTGCGTGGTCCACGCGCCGGTGTCATCTTCTTCCGCAAGGGTGTGCGCAAGACAAAGCCCAATGGTGATAAGGTCATGTACGATCTGGAGGATCGCATCAATCAGGCCGTCTTCCCAGCCCTACAGGGTGGGCCGCACAATAATGCCATCGCTGGTATTGCCACCGCCTTCAAGCAGGCCAAGACCGCCGAGTTCAAGTCGTACCAAACGCAGGTTATGAAGAACGCCAAGGTCCTATGCAAAGGCCTGATGGACTTGGGCTACAATGTGGCCACCGGTGGCACCGATGTGCATCTGGTGCTGGTCGATGTACGCAAGGCTGGTCTGTCCGGTGCCAAGGCGGAACTGGTGCTCGAAGAGGTGGGCATTGCCTGCAACAAGAACACCGTGCCCGGTGACAAGTCGGCCATGAATCCCTCCGGTATACGCCTGGGCACACCGGCGCTGACGACACGTGGCCTCGTGGAGAAGGACATCGAACAGGTGGTGCGTTTCATTGATGCCGCACTCAAGATTGGCGCCGAGGCAGCCAAAGTGGCGGAAAGCCCGAAAATGGCCGACTACTGCACATCGCTCACCGAGAACCCCCAGATCCATGCCAAGGTCAAGGAGCTCAACCAATGCATCGTCGAGTTCAGCAAAAATTTCCCACTGCCCGGCTACGAATGCCTTTAGACAAGATTTTAAGTACATCTATGGTTAGACCCCGGAGAAGGCCTTGTAACATAGATTTTAAAATCGTGTTCGAACGAAAAATTGTTTAGTTATGTAATAAAATAATAAAAAATGAAACCCATATACAAATATTTGTAAACTTTTTTATTAGTTTAATTTTAGGATTGGTGCCGGAACCACCTCTGGTCCATATCGTAAAAGGTACATTTGGAACTATTACTAGAGGAGCTTAACGTCTATGCAAAGGGTTACAAATTCGAGAAAAAAATTAAATTAAATTTTCACTTAAAGCTAAACTAAACGTATGTTCCGCTGATTCCAGCTATATACAGCTATGCCAATCTTAAGTTCTAAACAAGCTAACACAAATATATTTATAAACACTGTATATATAGTAGTATATCTAGAACTGTGCACGACATATATCTAAATTAATAGCGGGATAAAAGAAATCTATTATCATGGTATATTTCATTGGGTCATATTATTCCAAAAAGTGCCAAAATCATTAAAAGAAATACACGGACGTATAGTCCCAAAAGAGTTCATAAATTCAAATCATTTTCGTCAAAATTTTATATTACCGAAACCGAGAACTCGTCCGATTTTAATACCGACTGAAATTTAATCTGACAAATATTCTAAGTCCCATTTTTGTCAAAATTGTATACTTAGGAGATCCAATTAAATATTATCGTATTGAATACCATTTCCAGCCTTCCACTAATCATAACTTTATCAAAATCTAACCGATCTCTATGCGGAATACCTCAGAATATTATATAGTTTAATATTTCATTAACATTCAAATATCTCCAAAAATTCATATTTCGGACATATTTTGAATTTTCAGAAATTTAAGAACTGTCCGAACTGTACTTAAAACTAAACCGATTTGATACCAGAATATTTCGAAATAATTGCTTTAAGTCCGTGTCATGTTTAGAAAAATTTGAATTTACCAGGTATTTTCTCTTTTTAAGAACTCTAGGGAAATCAGAAAAAAATGTCCTTCATGTAAATAAAAAAGTTTTTAAATTACATTATCACATAAAATTGAAATGGAATTTGTTTTGAACGTTATCAAAAATCCTTAAATGTCCAATTTGTGCTAATTTATATGCGAAATTTGGTGATTCCTCGTGCAGGATTGAGCTTTATACTAGATTTTAATCGAACTATCCGAATCGATGAGAATATAAAGATAATCCGAATTAAAAACTTTCATATATATACCAAATTTAAAGTCAACAGCTCTTAAAGACTCTAAGATAGACGGGTTCAAACAGATAGACAGATGTATATGGCTAAATCGACCCAATTGTGGGTGCTGATCAAAAATATATACATTTTCTCGGTTCGGCGATGTCTTCTTATGACTAATACATACATTTACACAAACTTAAAATACTTATTTTCTTCAGTTTCAGTGGGTACAAGAGTGAAAAAAGTAGTCCTCTATTCCCCTTAAAGACAAAAAAGGAAAAGAAACTGCTTCATATATGATATGATATCTTCTAATGTTCCGATCCTCAAGCTTTATAAAAGCTATGGTCATGTTCTTTCTCTCTCTCTCTCTCTCTCCTTCCTTCCGTCTCTCTTCATCTGCCCGCTCACTGTCCCTCTCCGGGCTCATTATTTACGTTCAGGCTTTGATCCACAAATTCAACTTTGGTCCACTCTTTGCTGTGTCGCGCATCCCGATGGAACCGCGAATTGTGCGTGGACAGGGACCACTTTGTCTTGAAATTCCTCATGCAGATAAAACACTCGTACTCCTTGGTCTGTATTTCCGAGTGCCGGGAGGCGATATGCCGTCTCAAGGCATTCATCGATTGCAGGCGACGCTTACAGAAGGTACATATCAGAGCGGATCCGGCAGTTGTGGCACTATCCTCACCTGTGGCACCAACTGAAAATATACAAAAAATATGCCTTTGGTTATAAGGAAAGAAACATAAATGTTTTATAGAAAAAGCTACCCTGGAGAAAAAGTAGTCCATTATTGTATGTTATAAAAGAAAACCACTTTTGCTCAAGCTGAAAATACGCACAATTTTTTTTTATTATTTGTATTTTATTTGAAATTCTTTCCAATGAGTTTTCAAAAATTTCGTTATATTTTTTATTTTGTTTTTCTTATCAAAAGAAGAAGAAAAATTTTATTATATCATAATTTTCTAGCAATGTTTTCATATATATATATATACAAAACACATGCATATTTGGTTCTGCTTCACATATTACACATATGGAACAAAATATCAGATTATACACACAAATCGGTATATTTTTTAGTACTTTTTTTTTAATATTTTTGTTACCCTTGCAGTATTTTTTTTTTCTATAACTGAGCTGATATATTTTAATCTTCCAATTGGAATATCGTTTGTTATTCACAACTCGGAATCGGCAGGTTTAACTAGCTCTCTAAACATAATATTACAATCTCATTAAAAAAATACTAAATTTCAACTATAACAAACTTGAATTATTTACTTTTTCATATATATTTACCTATGGACTAAGTTTGTTTTTCTTTCTTTTTTAATGCAAACTATTTAAGGCCAGAAAATACTGCAAGGGTATTTTTAGCTATGACTTTTGTATACCCTATGCAATTGCTGAAATTGAGGCTTGGCAATAAAGTTACGTCGTTTGTCCCTAATCGATGTATTTACTTCGGCTCGAAAAAATAATTAAAATAATTATCTTCAAACAGCCCTCGCTTATTATCTTTTTTTATATTTAAAAAAAAAATTTCAAAACAATCTTAAACTCTATTTAGGATCATATCGGTTATCGCTGGGAAATACAGTTGGGCTATAAAATGGTATACCAAATTTATAATAGATCTATAATTTTGTAAAACGCACAAAATCTGAACTTCAGCTGCTAAATATATAAGACCCTGAGATCGAAAATTGATTACTAATTAAGAATAGAAGAGAAGGACTATATGAACTTTGATGAAAAATGAAATCTTTAAATCGTAGGAAATTACATCTTCTGTATAGTTCACGTTATAAAAATCTGAAAATCTTATTGATTTTAATAAATCTATTGTTTCCCAATTTTCTTGTGGTGAAAATTTGTCCGTTACTAATATGGTATGCCAAATAATGGATTTATTTTTCCCCATGCCATATTAGAAATAAAATGAAAACGATTCTAGTATTATTTTATAAAAATGAAGTTAAGAACTGAATAGATTATGCAAACACGATGCGAATTTAACATGTGTGGAAAGTATAGACTTTAGACTATTCTTATAGAGAGTTTGAAAAACATATTATATTATAGTTACCCAGGGATCCCATTTTCAGTACTGAAAGTTGGGGGCTAATTCGTATTCACAAAAATGGTTTTTGGGTAAGATCAGGGTCGTATTGAAAACAATCAGATTCGATAAAACTATTGTATCATTTATCACTCCCCCCCACATTTAGGACAGAGTTTTCCAAAAACCTAATTCATCCAACTCTCGTTTATAAGGGTTTATAAACTTCTTGAATTTTTGTTTTAACAACCAAACAAAGCGATTATTTAGAACAAAAAGTATATGTATATATATGGCTCTAAATAAAATCTGAAATATCTTCATCTTCACTTCAAAGCATTCCAAGTTATCATCGACATTCCTTGATATCCCAATACACAGATACGACATAACTTACTTGCCAAGGCAAGAACTCTAAGAAAACCAACAAACATCTGAAATTTGGTATATATAATACCTAGCAGATTTTCAAGCTATACAAAAATGATCATAGCAATCGATATACAAATCTAATATAAAAAGTTCTTTCAAAATTTTGCACAGGGTATGCGCTTTGACTTGTCGCTTATTTCATATGCATTTATATTTATTGATTCTGAAATCAAAAATTTGTTGTAATCGATATACTATATCGTATCGATATTATTATTATTATTACTATTTTTATTATTTTTATTATTAAATATATAACTATATATTATATAATACGTATGAGTGGTTCATTAAACATTTAGGCTCTTCATTTAACTAATTAGATCTGTTCTTATATGTATTGCTGTTCGTATATATATGGGGCTTGTATGAGCTGATATCTGAAATTTCTATATAGATATAGAGTATATGCAAACTACAGCAAAATGTATACTTAAATTATGCAAAATACAAGACATGTAGATGTCATATAATATGTATATAAATTAATAAATGTGGCAGGAAACCCGGGAAAAGTTTGTTTTGTAACTTAAGATTTATATTACAATTGTTTTGACATGATTGTTAAGGTATTTTTTATGAGCAGTTTGAAAAAAAATATATATACTTATGAAATTGGGAAAAGCATTACTTTAATGTGAACATTTGACAATGGAAGAGCTCAAGAGCTCTAAAGATTTGTAATTGAGTGCCGTATTTATAGGGCGATTCTTTTGAAATTTGGTGGAACAGTAGACTCTATAGTGATAGAGGTGTATATGAAATTTCAAATGGATGGCTTGAAAAACGTTAAAAATATAGGCAAATTCAAATTTCAGCTGTCAGAGTTAATGTTTCGCATACGAACAGATATACAGCTAACCAGATGGTACAGTTTTCTGCCCATAATAGGGACTATCTTTTACAATCTTCAGCTCTTTTGTTTGATAAATGAGTATTTTACAAATTTCCATATTAAAATATATAATAATACTTGTATAAATTCTCTGAACTTTTTGCCAAATTAAGCTTTCACGTTAAGCAATGCTTTGAATTATTTTTACAACTGGGCCTGCTCCGGCTTTGGACTTTAGCTCTATTATTAAATAATATCTATGTATATAACCGTCTCTCACTATATATTTCTTCCGATATTAAACATTTAAATTTAAATTTATTTAGACTTATATGGTACTATATCTTTTGCTTTTGTTGTTGTTGTTTATGTACAATTTAGGTGTTGTACGTAAACGCACTTTGCTAACTAATCGAACTAAAGATCTGTATATAAATATTATATATAAATATAAGTATAAGTTAATATTAATTTAGCTTTTTCCTCTTCAGTTTTGTTCAATTTTATACAAGTTCTGAACACTATATAATATATGACATGGCTTTTGGTCAACTGATTGACTGACTGGCTGGCTGGCTGAATGACTGATTGAGTGATTGAGTGACTGACAAATAGTTTGCTTACAATTTAGTTTAGCCAACATCTGCTTTTCTATAGACACGCAACATAGACACATAGATTATATATAGTTAATAGATATATATAGTATGCAGAGGTACTTCAATTCACAAGAATTTTATGCTGTGTTTCAGCTAAAAATTCGCCAGTTTTTCTTTAGAAATTCTATAAATATTCTAATACAATTTGTTCAAAATTTGTTTCAGCTTAAAAGAATACAATTTAATATTGTTCCAATTTACATAAACGCAAATTATTTGTTTTTTTAAAAAATTATTGTTAATTTTGAAATTTGTGCAAATTTGGACTATTTTAGAAAAGCCTATTTTCTTGGTGATTTTTATGAACTTTGGTCATTCCTATTTTTCAACTTTAAAAACAATTTCATTCAATTGTTAAGAAGTTTTGGCTTAATCAAAAGTTATTTTGGTTTACATAAACTCCAATTTGTGTGAAATGAATTTTATGAAAATTAAATTTGCCTTTCAATTCGAAATTAACTCAATTTTTGATTTCTTCAAACTGTGTTCCATCTTTTAAAATCACCTATTTTCTGGGTGTTTTCATTTCAAAACTTTGGCGTTTTGTTTAAAATTTTAAAATGTGTACTACATTTTGGCTTTAAAAAACTTAGTTCCAGCTTACGAAAACGTAATATTCCAATTCATATTGTTTACTAAATTCTAAAATGTTTTTGAATTAAAATTTGGTCGTATAATCTTATAATATTCCATTTTAGAATATAAATCAAAATGCTTACAAACTATTTTGTCCAACATTTTTGGAAATTTTTGATCATTTTGCAATTTAGTTATAAATTAAAAAATAAATTTGGAACTTATTTGAAAATTTCAGAAGAGTTTTTGCACATTACCAGCTAATTTAAACCAAAGTTTTCATTTCAAAAAATTTAAAGTTTTTAAAACACACAAATCGTGGCAAAAAATTGTGTTTTATATGCCAAAATATTGCAAATTGGCAAGTTCACAAAAGTTTTTGGAAATTTTGAAATATTCTGCTATAATTTTTAAAAACTATATAAAAAAATATGTTTGATTTTGGAACACACTGGTAAGTTTATATAATTGTAAAAGTTACAATAAAGATTTTATATTTTTTCAAAGTTGTATTGGATTTAAAACTGTAGACCGATTCTTTTGAAATTTGATGGAACCAAAGATAATATAGAAACTTAATTGTGTGTAAACTTTCAGTCCCATAAGTTCCAAGACATGGAAAGTTTATACAAAATGTAAATGCAATTGAGCAAACCGACTTTTGATTGTATGACAGCTTTATGATATAGTGGTCCGATCCAGCCGGTTCCAACAAAAGTAGGCTATGTACCAAGTTTCATAAAGGTAGCTCAAAAATTGAAGCAGACAGACGGATCGATTATAATAATCTAATTAAGTTCTATAAGCTTGACCGGCAAGCAATTCTATATAATTTTTAACTCATTATAATTTAAGCTGATTTTTTATAGAGAATTTAGAGAATTGACACTGGGTTAAGTTTTTTTTAAAAAACAGGCGAATTTGGAAATTCTTGTGAATTTTCGAAATTTCTATTTTCATATTCCTCTATGAGTCGAGGATGGGTTTGTTGAAAGATGTGTTGAATGTGTTTGGATGTGGCCAAAGTAAGTGGAAAAATTCAAGCATTATGGGCTTTAGTTATTTGGACGTAATGATCTGTTCGTAAACTGTTCCTAAATCCAACTCTCTCACTCGCACTTATGTTGTGTTGTTGATTTCTTTGTAGAGGTTGGTTTGTCTTTGTAGGGTGTGTTGTGGTTCGGTCTTTCAATTGACACCATGCTGCACCTGAAAGATCGTCCATCAGTTCTCCGTTTTGATGGCCACCTTCTGTTCGTGGGAGATGCGAATGTGCTCCCTGAGGCTGTACTTGTTCTTGAAATTCTTATTGCATAGATCGCATTTGCGGGGCGGTTGGGGGGTGTGTTGCGTGCGAATATGTCTCCAAAGATTCACCGTGGTAATAACCATTTTGCAAAATTGACATTCTGTCCATTTATTATTGGGTGAATCTAAAAATATACAGAAAAATAGGACAAATTATACAAATTATTCTTCTGTCTTTCAACACACACACATACACATACACATACACACACACAGACACACACTCTGTCTCTGTCTCACACTCACACACTTTCTATCTCTCTCTGTTTTGTCGTCTGTCTTTTTTGTTTTCCAAAATTGTCAATAAATTTTTCATTTTGATCAAATTTTCGAATCGGTCATTTTAAGTTCTGTATAATTTCTACATGTTTTCTATATACAATACGAATTTTTACCAAGTCAAATAACGCTTTGGAGACATATTCGACGCAAACAAAAAAATAGCAACAACAAAATTATATTTGATAAAAAAAAACAACAAAACACATGAAAAAAACAAGGATTATCTTCGGCACACCGAAAATTTTATACTCTTTTCGTGTTTCAATCCTTATGAAATGTTATAGAACTATTAATTTTAAACTTCTTAACGCGTATTTCAGATTTTAAACCAAAAGTTGGAAAAACATAGGAAATATGGAAAAATAAGACTTTTAACATTACGACAGCTATATGATATAGTGGATCTCTCCGGTTCGGACAAATGTAAACGGACATGATGCTGTTGGTAACTTTTAGGGTTCTCCGACGCTTCCTTCAATAAATTACAAACTTCTGCACAAAGTGAATATGCCATTTTCTTCGAAAAGAGTATAAGAACTCAAATATATATTTATAAAAAAAATACAATCCAAATAAAATACATTATAAATCAATCAAATTACAAAACGAGGAAATTACACAAACTTTTTAGCAATAAATTGCTTAAAATAGTTTCTTAAATATACATTTTAAGTTTGCACAAATTGTTTGCGCAAATTTTGTCCAAAGAATCAAGGCAATTAATTTTGGTGCCTTTTACAATTTACTACATATTTCACGACAAACATTTCAAGCAATTTGATTTGCACAAATTTTTATTACAAGTAAAATAATGTAACAAATTTTAGAGGGGCAAATTAGTTGCTTAACTTTATATAGAATATTTTAAATTATGGCAAAACCCGATGGAGGCAAATTATTTGCGCAATTCATTTTTTTGAAAATGTAAAGGGCAGACAAACTATTTTGCACAAATTCGTATGTCGATTTAAAAAAGTAGAGTTTGTACAAATTATTTGCACAAATATTTTTGAAATAAAATGCGTTACAAATTTTGACTAGACAAACTAAAGATGGCAAATTACTTATGAAACTTTTCATCAAAAAAAAACTAAAAAATTTGCATACAAATTTCTATAACACATTTGATATACCCTAACTATAAATGATTTGAGTCAAATTAAATTTAAGTAAATAATTTTACGGCAAAAGAAAAGAATTTGCTGGGTTTGATTAGCTAATAATCATAACATGTACAAATTTTTCCCGCAAACTCTAAAATAAACTAATTATTTATGCAAATAAAATATTTTTGTATCAAAACTAAACATTACCTAAATTGCACAAATTTTAATTTGTTTTAAGCAAAATTTTTGTATATAAACAATTTTTACTACACTTTGTTCTATGAAAATTCTGGCTTGAATATTTGTCTGCAAATTATTTGGTCTTCAAATTTTAAAATTTGATAAATTATTTGAGCAAAAATCTTTTGGACAAATTATTTTTAAGCAAATTATTTGTGCAAATAGATTTTTGACAAATTATTTGGGAAACGTTTTTTTTTATAAAATGATCATATAAAAAGAAGATGCATCCGTTCCAAATTAGGAATATATCATGAAATATCTTGGATTAAATATTTGATGGCAAATTAGGTGTCTTGACTAAATTTGTAGCTTTTTAAAGCTGAAAAGTAAAGATAAAATCTACGGGAATTTGAGCAAATGGGAATAAGATGGAATGGATCCCACAGTATGGAGGATGGAATCTGCCATTTCTAATTAAAAATTCTCCCATTCTCCAGCTACAAATGGAGAACCGCAACATATCGATATTCTAGCGATAACATTGGGGGGAAAGAGCGCACAGTAAGAAGAATAATCGTTCCACTCACCGTTTGTACCGCTGGCTTTGTTATCGGTTTTAACCGGCGTCACCGAGACGGTGGTTGTGGCACCCGTCGCCGCACCGCTGCCATCCTCGAGCACCGCCTGGGCACCAGCTGTGGTCGTAGCGCCACTCGCCGTACCCAACAGGCGAGCTGCACGGCGAAAACAGAAATTTTCTTATATCAAATTTTCTCTCAAAATTCAAACGGAATGTCTATAAAGACGGGGGACTCACTCATTTCGATGGCTATTTCGGCATTATCCGGATCCGCTTGATATTTTTCCTCGATTTCCGATTCGGTTAAAATCTCGTATTCGGATGAGTATTGTGCCACAGTCTGGGCGGCGGCTGTGGTGGCATCTTGTGATGTTTGGGGCGTGGCACCGTCCGACAGCCGATCGTCCACATCGCTGACTATATAATCGGGTATATCCATTTTGACCGCACCCCGAAGAAATGTCATTTCAGTGGCTGTAAAGTAAGTAGAAAAGCCGTGGTTAAAATTTTTGTGAAACGGTTCGGAGGTAAATCACAGTAGTAAACCGGTTCAATAAAATTAAATATGATTTTTTACAATTTTTGGCTTAAAATTGACACATTTCAAATTAATTTTTGCGCTCTTTTCCCCATGACTTCTGTGTTTATTAAGCATTTTTTTAATTTTTCAGGAACACTATATAAAATATGTGTTCGAACCACACATTGCAAATTGGGTGCCTCAAGCTCCTATAGTTTAGCCGCCAGGTAAGGAACCTTTGGCACCTTTTGGCCATTTTAGCCCGTATTCGGCAATTTCTACCTCATATATCTGCGGTGTTTACTGTCCGATCATTCTGAAATTTTTAGGATTGCTTTATGACGTACTTATAAAAATATTAACGAAAACTTAAATCATTGTGCTAAGTGCTGTAGAATTTATGAGCAACTTTTACATTTTTAGCAGATGGCATCAGGATGAAAAAAAATATAATGCCGATTTGTGCATAGTATTTATGGGCACCTACATACCAAATTGTATAACTATAGAATGAAAATTGTAGCTGTTATTCACATTTCGTTACATTTCCGGGGAAATGAAAGAGTGTATCGAATTTTTGTATCTGCAGTTTATATTCAAGTAACCTTCTAGCTTGAAAACTTCTTTAGTTTGTTCTTTAAAACTGTAGAAATCGCTTGGGCTATATCTTTCATCCTCATCCAGTTTTTTAAACTAACCTAATGAATCTTGACACAACGCCTTCTTTTATAAAGACGCTGCAAATTTGTTGGAACCGGCGATATCGGACCAATATATCATATACTGCTGCCAATATATATATATATATATATATATATATATATTACATTTTCAAGTGTTCGGATCACTACATCATATCGCTGTAATATAAGTTAATGTCGGTAGTGACAATATTTCATACTGTTTTCAAGCTATTGGACTAAAAGTTCATAAACAATGATTATCAATTGCTTCACCGATTTTCGGATCAGGTCGGAACACTATAGTATACAGCTGTCAAATAATTAAAAGTAGGTTTTACTTGCGATGTTTTTGAAGCTTTTTGATTGAAACTTTACAAATATTTAAGATACTTCATTTTCTATCGGTCGATCAAATTTTAAAAGGATCGGTCCGCTATATATCTGTCATATAACTAAAAGTCGATTGTGTTCATAGTTCCCTTTATAAATTGGGTTCTATCTGTTTGTTCATGACAACCCTATCGGGTCACAGCCTTAAGCACTATTTGCCTTGGATTGGACTTCAAATCCTAAGCTATAACATAGATTTTCTAGGAGTATCATGTTTTAGACATGTTTGGGACTCGAACACACACCTCTTGTTTAGCGGGACAGTGGACTAACCACTGGTCCACCGAGGCTCAAGTTCTCAGTTTTCCACCTATGATTATTAAGCTTGCTACATTTGTCGGCACAGGCCGGGAATCACTTTCTCATATAACTTTCTAGTTTCTATGTTTTTAAAGCTAAATATAGGTACATTAGTTCATTAACTAACAATCCACAAAATTTCAGAACAAACGGACCACAAGCTCGGAAGATATGTCAACATTCAGCATATGATTAAAGAAGGGCTACACACTCTTGGGCTGCCCTACGAAAAGGGCTAAAGGAAATGGATGAACTTGGAAGAGTCTACAAGCTTTGGAAGAGTCCACAGTGGTTGTTGTTGATGTCGTGGTTGTCACCTACTTTTCACAATGGTCTGCTCATCTTTGACGGCGTAGTCGACCGTTTCGGTGGTGTAGATATTATCATCGTCGTCCGAGAATGTGATCTTGCGCTTCTTAACGGTGTTCGCCGCCGGCAGCGAGACCGCGTTGGTAATGGTCAGATGCTGCGCCTGTGGGGCAGCTTGTTGTTGTTGCTGTTGTTGTGGCGGTTGTTGTTGTTGCTGTTGCGGTTGTTGTTGCTGCTGCTGCTGCTGTTGTTGCGGCGCTGCCTGCACCTGAATGTGTTGTATTTGTGTGTTTTGTACATGATGATGCTGTTGTTGTTGTTGTTGTTGCTGCTGCTGTTGTTGTTGCTGTTGGCTTTGCTGCACCTGCAGCTGCGCCACCTGCGTTTGCACCTGCGTGGCGCTGGCCTGCAGCAAGCTGGCCGTGGGGATTTCGATGGTCTGAGTGGCGCTCTGGGTTTGTGCAACACCTGCCACAGCCACCTGCGGCTGCTGCTGCTGTGGCTGGTGTTGGGCCTGGTGCTGGTGTTGGTGCTGGTGATGCTCATTGACGGCGCGTATGGTGCTGGGTATGGTCTTGATGAGCTTGTGTTCGCTGATGAGTGGCGCCACGGGCAGCTGCGGCTTCTCCTTCTCCTCGGCGGTCAGACCCTGCACGGCCAGCAGCTCAGCGGTTTGTAGAAACGATTGCAGCGCCTCCTGTTGCACATTAACCTCGCCCTGCAAGTGACAAAGGGTAAGTAAATGGTGTACAAGGGTTAGGGGCGACTACTTACCTGGTACATAAATTCCACTATGGAATTGAGATCCTCAAATTTTATAAACTTAAATATAATAACCGGATGCGGATGTGGATTCTCCTTGAAGATCTCCTTGAAATACGACGAGCAGGAGGACAGAACCACCTTGTGTGCCTTGATCTTGCGTCCGTCCACACAGAGGCTGACATCGACGAAGTCATCGTTCAGCCTGTGATTGTCCAGGGAATAGGTCAAATGCCGCAAGTAGTTGTTCCACCGCAGGGAGTACTGCTGTGTGGTGGCCATTGCTCACACACACACACACACACACACACACACTGACACACACACTAGCTGCTCCTGGGTTGACCCGACCCGACCAGACCCGACCCGCTGGCTGGTGCTGCCCCAACTGGCGCCTAATCCAATTAACCCAGCACCCCCACGCGCTGGCCCGCTCGCTCGCACACTGTGTACGTCGCGCCCTCCCGCTCTGGCCTGGCCTGGCTTGGCTTGTGCTCGATATCCGCAAGAAGAAGCAGCAGCAGGGGCAGCGGCCGGGGAAGAAGCAGAACAACAACAATTTCGCAGCCCACTCCGAAAATCGAATTTAGTTTATTAAATTTATTACTAAATTACACAAAAATACAAAACACAATTGGCTTTTGTTTTGTTTTTGTTTGTGTTTTGCCTGTTTTTTTTTTGTTTTTGCCTTTTGCTTTTGCTTCTTTTTTACTTGTTTTGCTTTTGCTTTTAACAGTCGATTTGTTCCAACACTTCCCACTATGTTATTTATTTATTTCCCCGCTTCGTCTAAACATTTTTTCCTCAATATTTTACACATTTTTCACGGCAAAAATTAAGTTTTTTTTTTTTTGCTTTTTTGCCCAAGCAAATGTTAACGCTAGCACGCTGTTATACTCAAAATGTGTCTGTTAAGCCGCTGTGCAATAACGCAGCTGCAGCTGTTAAGTCCCATATTAGTGCCAATAATTGCCAACAGCTGGCGCTGCTGCAGCCGTTACAGATTTGAATTTATAAAACTACACTTTTTATTTTATTTACCAAAGCCAACGACAAAAAAAAAACAAAAAAAAAATTTTAAAATATAAAATTAATTAATTAATTAGCTCAAAAATATGCGCATAAATAATTTATAAGCCAAACGCAATAAAAAGCCATAGGCGATGGCACGGAATAAATAGTCGAGCACATAGAAGATTTTGATGCGCAGCCTTGCGCCACTGCTGCTGTCGGGACTCTCGTGCATCAGATACTCCTTAGCGCCACGTATGCCATTCTGGAAGAATTCTACATAGTTGATGTTCGAATGTTGCATGAACCCAAAGATGGGACTGAAAATCAGCGAGCGAGAGAGAGAGTTTTTTAGATTTGGAAGGATCTTTTGGGGATATCTTACTTACACTTCATTAGGTGTGACCAGATCGTGCAAAGCCTTGAAATTCTTGTTCTCAAAATGCCACTCGGTGACGGCAAAGACCTGTAGGGCTTGGAAAGCGGCAAAAATGCGACGTTGCAACTTCAAAAGGCTGAAAAATATATACAAAAATATATGATATCGGTGAACCACTGTCCCGCCAAACAAGAGGTTGTGGGTTCGACACACACTTATGTTAAGATCATGACCTTCCTAGAAAAACTAGGTTGTGGCGTAGGATTTGAAATGCACCCGCGTAAAAGAGGTATTCAGCGAAGGAAGCAGTAATAGAGACAAATAGTGATTCAGGCTGTGATATAGCCACTATTTGTCGCATTCCTTCTTGAACAACCTCTCCAGTACCACCACCATCCCACAACTCCCTTCCTCCTACTTACAAAGGTTTTTCATTCATCAAGCGAAGCATCGAATCCACCACAATAGCCATCATTATGTGCATCGTTATAAACTATCATACAGAATATATATATATATATGTACAATCATAATCAATATCAACATCAACATCCTCCATTCCCCCATCCCTCTGCTCACCCGCACAAAATGTAATACCGGACACAGGGTGATGCTGCCTCCGGGCAACCACAGTGTCTTCTCGAACGGATTCTTCCGTATGTGCTGCTTGCCAATCTCAATCACTTGGCCCATATTTATCGGAGATATATTCGCCGTGGCACAGTTGATCACATCAATGTCCTTGCCCTTGACGGGGGCCCGTATCAAATACTTATATGCGGATATAATGAGGCCACGCACCACCACATCGGCGGGCACAAAGTCGGCTATAATATAGGGATCGCAATTCTGGGAGCGTAGGATGCCAACGCCACAGGCCACCAGCATGCCAGTGGGTCCATTGAAGTTATCCGCCCAACCCGGTACGGGTTCTTCCAGAGTGGATATAACTGGGGAAGAGAGTGGGAGAGAGATTTAGGATTTGCTAGGAGGGTCCTGTAGATCTAAAGTTAAAGTTGGGGGCTCTTGAGCTCTCTAGATGTTTAGTACTGCTAACCACGTAATGTTAATATTAATTCTAGGCGATTATTCAACCAAAACTTCTCCCTAATGCGACCATAACAATCCTATCACAAGCTCTCAATTCTCCCAAAAGATCGGTAGGGCCTCCGGGGCAGCATTTTATCATTTTATAAGAACTTCTCATGCTCACTATTTTCCTATAAGCTCGGAAATGCTTAAAAGTCATATCTTCTCTCAATCCGTCATTCTTATCAGATTCCTACTACAGCTACCGTTCTAGTAATGCCACCAGATAAGTTCTCACATGAAATACGCACTGCTACCATCTACGAAGTAATTCTTCCAGTCGACGCGTCTATCCCTATAAGACTAAAACTGCCTTAAAATGTATAAAACGATCTATTCGAAATCCTATGAGATTCTTATTGTGCACATAAATAGGTATTGCTAATGGGTCCAAAATGCCAATTAGTAACAACTTCGTCACAATTATCATCCTTTATCAGAAGCAATCGGATAGCATTTTGGAACCATTAGCAATACCTATTTATGCATTACAATAGGAGTTTGAGAATAGATGGATTCTAATATAGTTTAAGAGAGAAGTACAAGAAACAATCTAATAATACTACCCTTTACCAAGACAGTTCCGATATAAAATAGGAAAAACTAGTCTACAGATTGTAACATGGCGGATAGAGATGAAATGCTAAGAGACTGGTGTTATATCTAGTAAATATTTAAAGTCGATATAGTCGTTTTTAGACTTCAAAAGTCATAGGCTCCAAAACCGAAGACATCGACTTAAATGAACATCTAACTAATTGAAAACCTTAGGGTATTTCCTTCTTATCAGGTGAGCATTTACATAGTTCTACAGGGAATTAACAAAAATGGGTAGAAATTCGAACGGTCTGTTTATCTATGTAAGCTAGATATCGGATTCTATATAGTCCTCTTACCCAATAGAACCCTTAACGCTTTCCCAAATTCTCCCCGATTTCCCCCAAAGTACCGCAACGCCTTTTAACTCACCAATTGAGGGTCTAAATATAAAGATCGGCAACTGATCCTTGTAGTCATTGGCCACATGCTCGGCCAGGCTCTTGGTGAAGGTGTACGTGTTTGGCTGGAAGTTGCCATATCTAAAGAAGAAATCCAATTAAAAATGGGATAATAGAAGTATGACCTACCCCCCAAGCACCTACTTCAGATTGAATATATCCAGGGTTTCGGCATCATAAGTCTCGGCCAGCTTGATGGTGGTGCGCCAGTCGGCGTAGGGCGGATACACGCGCTCCTCCACCTCCAGCACGGTGGGATTCGAGTAGGTGGTGGACACGTGCACAAAGGCCTTAAGTTTCTTCCACTGGAGCGCCAGCTTGATGAGCTCGTGGGTGCCACGAGTGTTCATCAAAATGGCAGCATGCAGAGGATCATCAAACCTGAGGAGGAGGAGCATAAGATTAGATGAAGTGGCAAGCGGGTGGAACCACCTACCGCACGGAGGCCGCCGAGTGATAGACCACATTGACATTCTTCAGACGGGCCAGGTCCGACTCGCTGATGCCCAGACCCAGTTCCATGACATCGCCACTGATGGGCACCACCTTGGACAGGGTCTGCGGCTGTTCGGCGCGCAAGCGTTCATAGAGTTTGCTCTGGAGCAGCGTCTCCAGGCGTTGCTCGACGCTCGCGCCCTTCTTCGGGCGCAGTAGGACGTAAATCTTACCCAAACTGGGGCATGATCTCAATAGCTTCTCGATTAAAGCTTTGCCCACAAAACCTGAGGAAGATGGTACGTATTGGGTAAAAACTATATACCAACTGGCAGAATTTCAGACTACCCACCGGTACCGCCAGTTACGAATATCTCCTGATCCTTGAATGCGGCAGCTATGGACATTTTGGATGCGTGCAAATCGCCGTCTGGCCAAACCTCGTCTAAAACACCTTTCGGGAAGCAAAAGCGTACGAAGTGCGGAATTGGATTATGATAATCCAAAACAATTTCGCCGTCGCGCTACGACGACCCCAAGGGGGTCACATCGCTGAATATTCACCGGGTGCCAAAGTCGGAGCTCTACGAAAAGCCAAAAAAGAAAACCAAGTAATACTGCCCGATTTATATAGTACATTTATTATATAAAACCAAATTCCTATAAATTTCGGGTATTGCTTATTTTGAGTGGGCATTTCATAGGTAGTTTTCAGCAGTAAAAGCTTCGCTCGAAAGCTCTTAGAGAGGTCTCTGAGCTCGTGTGTTTGTAGAACTCAAGTGTCTCACTTGAACTTGACTCTACCATCCATTTAGATCTAACAATACGTACATACTATATGACCACATCGGCCCGTACCCTTGACACTGACTGGGGGTCATTGTTGGCCTATTTATTTACTAAACTTAACAGTTGCATTAATACGATTTGGGTTTGGAATAGATTACGTTGCTAACCGGAGTTCCATATAATTATTCTATTCAAAACATAAGCCGAATCTAATTTTATAATCATTTTGCATTTAATGTCTCCAAAGAAGTGGAAAGCCCAGATGGGAAGGATTATTTTCAGCACTCGAAGAATTCATAGACCGATCGTCCAATCGGACGATCACAAACACAAGGTACAGGACCATTATCTTACAGATAATAATCGATATTTTAATCATCGAGATATAATCCAGTGGGAAGTTTTTATCTTCTCTTTTTCCAACGTTATATTATAGTATCTTCAGGCAGTCTCTATGATCCAGTTGTCAGTTTCCCATATATTGCTAATTAATTATAGTATCTTGTTTCCAAACTAATTTGTTTTGGGTTAAAAACTAAAATTAAATGGTTCCAATGTGACAAGATATATGTATAAGTAGGCTGAAACTACCAGTTATTATGTATTTAAGATAGTTGATATATATATGGATCTATACGCCACATTCGGTGTCTCTAGTTATTATAGTTTAGCTCTTAGATGACACAATCAATTTTAGCCCATGTTCATCAATTTCTACCTCAAATAACTTATATTTTTATAAACCGATTTCGCTGAAATTTTCAGAAAAGTTTCATGATATAATATGAAAACAATCTCATAAGTGGACACCTCCTTTTAATGGACAAAAACTTGGGTACGGGGAACAAAAAACCACCTCTCAATAATGGACAAATTTCAGGCGACCGTCGCTGTCCACTGTAGAGAGGTTTCACTGTATATCATAATGTTAAAAGGTTAAGGTTATCGGGCCAATGGGGCGTGGCAGAAAAAAAAAATTGAAAATAAGCTTGATCTGTGTATGGTATATACGAATTATGAATATTATGTGTTCTTATGGTCTCTGATATAGACTAGGCTATTGATGCTGATCAAGAATATATATACTTTATAGGACCAGTCAAGTCTTCTGCTTCTTAGAGCCTTCTTCCTCTATATCAAATGGGATCAGGCTATAGAGAAGCTTTGGCCCAGAACAAATTCCCAGCGAGAGTACAGTTTACAGGGTATTAATTAGTCGCGCCTGCTGCTTGGCACGCTTAAGCCACGCTTTGGATCCGATCCAAAGGCGAAGATGCTTTCCAATATAATTCAATAGCTTCAAGCTCTGAAAAAATCAAGTCAAAATAATAAATAAAACCAGAAACTGGCACAAGATTTTAATTTATAAACCATTTGATGGAAGATGGATGAGGGAAGGGGAAGAAAACTATGCCAAATAATTTGTGTAAAACGTTAGAAAACGGAACTTTAATCGCAGCTTTGGGTCGTCTGCTCATTTGCCACCTTCTTTTATATATATATTTGAGTGTGTGTGTGTGTGTGTGGGTTTAAGGTCATTAACATACGGAGAGATGCGCCCGTGTGTGTGTGTGTGTGCTGCATCATTGAGCGCGAGCGAGATGCAAAACTCCAAACGAAAGCTTCTAAAGTTCATTGAACTGTGTAGAGTTATTCTCTTCTAATGTTTGTTCTTGTTGTTGTTGTGACTGCAACGGTTTTATTTCTTGTTGTCTTTTTCGAGTTTTCACAATGTTTACAAATACAAAATATAAAACATTTCTTTTGTTTTTCTCAACTTAAAAGTTTAAACCAAAAGGGAGTTAAAGAGTGCAGCCGCAGTGCGCGCTCTCTCTTTCGTTCTGCCTCTCTTAAGCGCTGTGCACATGTGCATACGCCTGTCTACGTGTGTGTGTGTGTGTGTGTGCCGGCCGGCAAAGCCAGCGTTTAAGTTAGAGCGAAAGAGAGAGAAAGAGTGCAGCAAAGCCAAAGAGCGTAGTGGAGAGTTGCAGTGGGTGTTAATTGGAGAGCCGAAGATGTTATCAAACGCCAACACCGAGTGCAGTGGTTGGGTGGGGTAGGGGATGCTGTGTGCCGATTGGTCAAGCGCCGCTTATCAAAGAGGGGTAAGCAAGGAGGGGGAGTGCGTGTGGTTTATAAGAGAGAAAACAGTTTGGTTTAGTTTTTTTTCATCATATTTTTGTTTCACTTTCTTGTTTATAATTACATCATAATTAAAAAATAATACATAAGGTTGCGTTGAAATTTTACAAAACTTTTATGTTTTGCGCCTTTTTTTTTTTTGCATTACGTGTGTTGTCTTTTATATGCTTTCCTTTTTCATTTTTCAGCGGGGAATATTTTTGGATGTTCTTGTCATGCCAGGAGTGTATGCATGTGTGTGTATGTGTCGTGTCTGTGTGGAAATGTGTGTTGGTGTTGTGTTTTAGTGTTGTTGGCTTAAGAGTGGAATGGCAGAGAGAGAATATATAATATTTATATATATATATAAGTTGTATATATATGTTGTTGGTTTTCAATTTAGTTGTTATATTAAAAATGTATATAAAAAAAAACAAAAAAAAGTATATTATGCATTTATATCATATATCTCATGTGAAATAAATTAAGTTAATGCTAGAACACAACATGACGACGACGATGATGATGTGATAACATTGCGCAGCTCTTCTTAGTTGTTGTTGTTGCTGGTCTTGGTGTTGTTGTTGTTGTTGCCACTCCACTTCTTGCTCGAGCTTTAGCATCAGCTTAGAAGCACTTGCGGTGGACAATGGATGGGCCAGACTCATCGTACTCCTGCTTGGAGATCCACATCTGCTGGAAGGTGGAGAGGGAGGCCAGAATGGAGCCACCGATCCATACGGAGTATTTGCGCTCTGGTGGAGCAATGATCTTGATCTTCATGGTCGATGGAGCCAGGGCGGTGATCTCCTTCTGCATGCGATCGGCGATGCCTGGGTACATGGTGGTGCCACCGGAGAGCACTGTGTTGGCGTACAGATCCTTACGGATGTCAACATCGCACTTCATGATTGAATTGTAGGTGGTCTCATGGATACCGCAGGCTTCCATGCCCAAGAACGAGGGCTGGAACAGTGCCTCGGGGCAACGGAAACGCTCATTGCCAATGGTAATGACCTGACCGTCGGGAAGCTCATAGGACTTCTCAAGGGATGAGCTGGAGGCAGCGGTGGCCATCTCCTGCTCGAAATCAAGAGCAACATAGCAGAGCTTCTCCTTAATGTCGCGCACAATTTCACGCTCGGCAGTGGTGGTGAAAGAGTAGCCACGCTCCGTGAGGATCTTCATCAGGTAATCGGTCAAATCGCGACCGGCCAAATCCAGACGCAGAATGGCATGGGGCAGGGCATAACCCTCATAGATGGGCACAGTGTGGGAGACACCATCACCGGAATCCAAAACAATACCGGTGGTACGACCAGAGGCGTACAGAGAGAGCACAGCCTGGATAGCCACATACATGGCGGGTGTGTTGAAGGTCTCAAACATGATCTGTGTCATCTTCTCACGATTGGCCTTGGGGTTCAATGGAGCTTCGGTCAACAGAACGGGGTGCTCCTCGGGGGCAACACGCAGCTCATTGTAGAAGGTATGATGCCAGATCTTCTCCATATCATCCCAGTTGGTAACAATGCCGTGCTCAATTGGGTACTTCAGGGTAAGGATACCACGTTTGCTCTGTGCCTCATCGCCGACATACGAGTCCTTCTGGCCCATACCGACCATGACGCCCTGATGACGTGGACGTCCCACAATCGAGGGGAAGACAGCACGGGGTGCATCATCACCGGCAAAGCCAGCCTTGCACATGCCGGAGCCATTGTCGACAACCAATGCAGCAACTTCTTCGTCACACATTTTGTAAGCTAAACGATGCAGAAGAGGGTAAAAGAGAATCGAAAAGAAAATTTTGGTTAACAAAATGGCTACCAAAAAGAAAGATGGAAAAAAAAAACGTATTGTGTGCGACAGTGTAACACTTCCCCGCTGCAAGGGCTGGCGCTCCTCTCTCTCTCTCACACTCTACAACTCCTTTGTGGAGAGCCAACACCCAACGCAACTGCAAGCCGGTGCAAAGCAAGTGACGCAAGGAGAGCAAGCGGTTATGCTCTCACTTCGCTGCATGTGTGTGTATATACGTGTAGTTGCCTTAAAATGGCGACTACAGAAGAAGGAAAAAAAGAGAAGAGACCAAAGCCGGTTGTTGGCTTTGGAACTTCTTCCACTTCTAAAGTTACCTTTTTTTGTGTTCTATTTGCGAAAAGAAACCGTAAATTTTAGTTGAAACGGAATTGAATTCTGTTTTGGAGAGATTCAATCACTTAAAATTTGAAACTACACTTGGAGATGTATATATACGAGTCGTCCAGAGTCGCTCAAAAACGCTAAAAAACTACAACCGCACCGATTGACTGCCGAAAGTGGAATGAAATGTGAAATACTAAAGCCGACGAACGAACACCGAATGACAGTTAACAGCTATTTCAACGCCAACGTCGACGTCGCTCGTTCGGTCGCTCGGTCGGCAGCTGCTCGGCTTCGGGTTAGGCGCTCTCGCTTGCACACACAGCCAGGTGGCGCATGCGTGCGAGAGAGAGCGCACGATTAGCGCGCTTTTGCAGCCAACTTTTGTGACCATATATGGTCATGTTTCGAGGCGAATCGGAAAATCGACGGAGACGGAGAGTCAGAGATGTCGCCCGCTTTCGCAGTCGCTCTCTGGCCCACCCGATTGCTCTCACTAACTCTCCACCTCTCTCTGTCTTTCTTATGTGCTGAGCTGTTGCGGCGACAACTTCTGTTTGAAGGTTTTCTCCATTTTTGCGCGGCTCATTAAAAATTTTATATATATATTATATACTATATGCTATATATGGCAAGATATAGATATAAAAACCGGCATTTTGCACTGAGCCAAAGGCAAATAACGTTAATGACGTGATTCTTTGACTATTTCTGGTCACAGCAGTTGCCTACGTCACGCCGCACCGTGGGCTGAAAAGCAGCACATAAAGGCAAGACAGCTATATCGTATATAGCACATACATATATATACAACCATATATATATTATATATATGCTAAATTTGAAAATCTAGCGAAGCGTGGGAAAATTAGAAAGTGTTTTGCCAATTTGCAAATTGTGCTCAAAATTGTCAGCAGTTTGACAAGTGTTTACAGTTAGTTTCTTCTTTCTTCCTCTATAAGAAATGAAAGTCGACAACACATTGAAAATATTCGCAAAAAGCCGTTTAACTACATCTAAGTGAAATTTTAGCAAGTCAGCTTGAGGAACTTTCTGGTTATGCCAAGAATAAAACCTCAAATATATTATATCAAATCTGCTGTTTCATAATTAGATCGATAGCTCATATTTGATAAGACCTTGATATCTTCTTTCTTTCTGTTCCTAAGCTTCCAAATCTTTGGTTTTAAAGCGAAAGCTCTGAAATTTTCTATCTAGACATAAGACACTATCATTTATAGCAGATTTCATAATAATTGCTTAGCAAACATAGACCAATTTGTATCCCTAAGTTTTGTGTTTATAGAGCTAAAGCTCTGAAATTTGGTATCTACACATAAAAAACAATCAGTTACGATTCTAACAAACTTCACAATAATTTCTCGGCAAACAAAAACCCATTCCTGAGTACTTTGTTTATAGAGCTTAAGCTTTGAAATTTGGTTTATCAGTTGACGATTCCAAAAAAATTTCATAATAATTGCTTAACAAACAAAGACCTATATTTCTATAGCTCTCTAAGTACTTTGTTTATAGAGCTAATGATCTGAAATTTGGTAGACACAAGTCAGATATCTTCTTCTAGCTGTTCTAACAATTTCATAATAATTGCTGGATAAACATGAGGGTTTATCAAGAAACACAGTTTTATAACAAGTCATAGACCCGCCGCACATTGGGCACGCCCTGTCTGAAATTCTGACAACAAAAGCTCTATTATAATGTATCTGATCGATACACAAAATGTAAAAAAAAATCTGATAGTATTTTCGGATTTCACTCGTGACTTGCGGCTTTGGTTGTTAACGGTTTTACTAAATATTTTCAACGGTTGTTTATCCCTCCCTTGGGGGGAAGGGTTTATATCGTATATTTTTTTTCACACATTTTTCACAAAACACTTGTAAAAAAAAAAAACTTTTCTTTCAAAAAAAAAAATCACTTGCTTTTCGCTGCGTTTTGTTGCAGTGTGCAATGGTCTTGCTTGTTGTTGTTGTCTTTAGCGGTTTATTATCGATAGATTTATTTTTTTGTTCCTTGCTGTTGATACTTACTTTTGGTCTGTTTTTATTAAAATTAATTAAATAAATATAAGTCTTTCGATTTGTGTCTTTTGATTCAGACGAAGCAGCTGGTTGCTTTTAGCGGTTTTGTGTCGGCAGGAATATCCACACAGCACAAGAACTCAAACGGTAATGACATGAAAACTGGTCGCTGCCGCCCGTTTTATAAAGCCGCTGTACGCCGCCGACCGGCAGCCGCAACTTGGCGCCTTATCAGACCGCTCTCTCTGCTATCGCTCTCTTTGTCGCCACGTCTCGCGCTCTCCACGCTGGAGACTCTCCAGGCTGGCAAACGTTTACCATATATGGTATGAATTTTGAATTTTACCCCGTTGCGCTGCTGCTCTGTGTGTATGTGTTTGTATGTGTTTGTATGTGTGCGCATTTTTGAGTATCTCTGTGCCAGTGTGTGTGTGTGTGTGTGTGTGTGTGTGTGTGTGTGTGTGTGTGTGTGTGTGTGTGTGTGTGTGTGTGTGT
>JBANCY010000193.1:0-55953 GCA_037040045.1 Phorticella flavipennis | reverse complement strand
GAGGAAAACAATAATGCCTAGTATAAAACAAACGATTATCCCTATTAGTGCCGCCCGACCCGGTCGAAAGCTTAGCGGCTTTAAGGGCGTCACAATCCACGAAACGGGAAACTTTAGTGTGGGATCAAACGCTTCCAACCACAGCAAGTATATGAATGGCGCTGGAAGTAAAAAACAGGTTAGTTACCAATATGTGGTAGATGATAAAGAAGCCTATTTGCTCATTCCCGAAGAGGAAATTGCATGGCACGCGGGTGACGGAGGAAACGGCACTGGAAATAACAAAACGATTGCCATTGAAATATGCGTCAATCCAGATGGAAACTTCAAGGAAGCGCGGAAAAATGCCGCTGAACTTACGGCTGATATTTTGAAACGCCACGGTATGACCTCTGTCGTTGATGGCACCAAAGATAAGATCAACGGGAATGTGTTTCAGCACAACACCTTCTCCTCTTATGGAAAGAACTGCCCCCAAACCATTCGAAACTCTGGGCTTTGGGATTCCTTTCTAGCAGACGTACGAACCTTCCTAAATGGGGGTGCTGTCACCACCACACCTGCTGCCCCTGAAGTGGTCGACGCCAAACCCTATCGGGTACGCTTATCTTCTACAGACGCAGGCAGTCAGCTAGGTGCCTACAATGATTTACAGAACGCCATCAATGTGACCGATTCTAACCCCGGCTACTCCGTCTATAACAAATCGGGTACTCTTATCTACCAAGGGGCGCAAACGGGCACCACGGCTATTTCTGTGGGCGATACGGTATGGATTACGGCCACCCAATATTACACAGGTCAGAACATTCCTACATGGGTCAAAAACCAAACGCACGTTGTTTCTCAGATTCGCGGAAACGAAGCCTTGTTAGGTACCAATGGTGGAATTAATAGCTGGGTTGCCATCAGTGGCTTAGTAAAAGCTTAAAAGAAAGGAATGAAGTGAAACGAACAATTTATATGCCTTTTTAACCCCTCCAGAAATCGGAATACGTTTGGACAAACTTTTGCACTTCGACAATTTCTTCTGGGCCCTTTGTATCATTATGTTTATTGATATTATTCTAGGAACGATTATCTCCTGGCTGGGCTACCGATATGATTCCCGAAAATGGGTTAATGGTTTTATTCGAAAGATTAGCTACTTGGCCATTGTCATCGCTGTGGACGTAATTTCCAGCGTCATCATGACGGACGGAGCTGTTTTCAGAACAGGAGTGAGCATGGGCTTCCTTTTCTATGAGTTCTCTTCTATTTTAGAACACACTGTAGTATTAGGCGTGAAGTTCCCCAAATCTTTAACAAAGTTCATTGATCATCTAGCGGTTAGTTCCGGAGAAAAAGAAGAAACAGACGAAGAGGAAAACGAAAAAAAACAGGACCCACAATAATGGGCCCTTACATAATCTTATTTATGAAATTTATGGTTAGGATCAATCCTAACAACTTCAAATCGGCTATTCACATAAATGCCATGTATCCTAAAAGTGTCAGTAACCGCATAATGAAGAACCGGCCAATCTTTAAAAGAATCGTTCTTATCCGGTTGTCTATCATATTTCTTATCCACTTCAGCAACTGTCATTCCTATAGTTTTATCCAAAAACCTTTGGAATTCTTTTAGATGTTGTTTTTGCATTTTTTGAAAGTTATACTCACCGGGTAATTTATTGGAAAAAGAAAGGGAAAACAAAATTTCCGTCTTTCTTACAAGTTTTGATGGTGCTTCCTTGTCTTTACTATCAATGTTTGTTAGTCGTTTGCTCATTATGCTTGCTCTTCACTATCTCCAATATAAATTGATTGGTAATATTCTCGCATATCTTGTGTGGAAATTTCTTTCTGGCATTTTTCTAGTGGTTCGCAATTCCCTCTTGCTTTAATCCATGGCAACTCGGTGTGGCTTAAAACTTCTAATGCATTCCCTGTTAAGTCTCCATATGTTTCCCATACTGATTCTAAAATTTCTTCTTCATCAGAAGAGAAGCCTAAATCTCCAAAACCTTCGTCTTGAGGAATATAAGAAAATTTATAATCTGCATATTGTGGATATAATGATGGGCAAACAGGACCATGCACCCAAGCTTCAAATTTTTCACTTACCATAGGCTCGTTTCTTAAAGCATAAGACCAAGCTTGAGAGTAATAGACTAATTTGTGTATTTTCTTTTGGGTCATTGATTCTTTTTTTAAAAACCATTTCGACACATTCAATGCAGTGTTCATAATAGCCACCTCCTTAATGGGTAAGATTAATTGTATTCAAAAATATGTATTTGTAAAGTGTTTCAGCTATTTATTTACAATTAAATTATATCATATAAAAGGATAAATTAACAGTAAATATTCTGACGTAGTTTTGACGTTGTTTTACTCGTAATATATCGGAATATTTCGGGATTTATTGGAATTTTTCAGAGTTTAAAACAAAGAAAAAAGCCTACAACCAAGCGGTTTCGCTTTAGTTATAAGCTTTTCAGATATGGCGGAGATGGAGAGATTCGAACTCTCGCAAAACGTTTTAAATATAAAGATTAATTTAATTTTGACGTTTATTTGACGTTTATTTTAAATATTCGTTGATTTTGTCAGCAGTATCTTTTCTTTTTATTTCTCTTATATGTGTGTACACATTATTAGTCATACTTATATCTGCGTGGCCTAATAAATCCTGTGCATCTTTTACTGAAACTCCAGCTTCAAAGATGATCGTTGCGTATGCGTGCCTTAATTGGTGCGCTGTACAATCAACATTGGTATGACGTTTATAAGCATTCCATTTCCTTTCGTATTGTGCGCTTGGCATTAATCCACTTTGGCTACTTTCAAAAATAAGTCCTTTTTCTTTTGGGTCTAATACTTCTTTTAATGGGTTGAGCAAAGGAATAATTCTCTTCCCACTTTCTGTTTTCGGTTCTTTCAAATATGGTTTTGCATTCTGATAAGATACAGATTTAGTGATATAAATTAAATTCTTATCAAAATCAATATCCTCATAATTTAATGCAAGCGCCTCTCCCCTTCTCATTCCTGTATACAATATCATATAAGGAAACAAGCCAAAAGGTACCTCTAAGGAATTTTTTACAATCTCCAAGTCTTTATCAGATGGCAACCCACGCACCTCTTTTTTTAACCCACTAGGAGGCTTTACATATTGAGCTGGATTCGTTCCCATATCCCCTGAAAGAATTGCTTGCTTGCAAATTAAACTAACAATCATTAATTGATGATTAGCAGTTTTCCTTGATGGATTTAATTTGCAGAAATCTAACAAGAATTTATTAACCATGCTAGGTGTGATATCTTTTATTGGAGTATCTCCAAAATATTTTCTTGCTCGTTCAATACAAGGCAGATATGTTTTGATACTTCCAGGCGCAAGCCTGTTTTCGCAATCTTCTTGGAATTCGTCCGCTACCTCTGAAAAAGTGCGCCCTGTCTCCTGCTTTTCCTCATACTGTCTGATTTTATAATATACTTCCGCTTGCGTGGCACCATAGAATGTATGACGTTTCCCATCGATAAATAAGTCTTTTGCATACCTTCCATCTTTCCTTTTTTTCATATGAACACCTCAAAAACAGTATATAGGAAATTATGGAAAAGTAAAGAATAACCCTCTCGAATGTGAGAGGGCTTTTTTTATTTGCTGTGGAAAGGTCGTAGTTGATTTTGATATTAAAAAATATGCTTATTTTTATATGTAGACTCTATAAAATAGACATGAAAGTAAAAAATATGCATTTTCTTTTACTTCAACTATAGTTTTGATGACTTCAAATTAAAAAATATGCAATTTATTTGATTTCGTTTTGCAAAAAGAAAAAACCTTAGTTTTCTGCTTACCCTTATAATTGGGAGCGTACTCATTAAGGTTTGTTAAGTGAGAATAACAATCATTAACTTTTGGGGCACTTGTAAAAGAGAATTACAAGTAGCATTTTATAAACTGACTACATATATTATACCACAAATCCCATAATTTACAAGCAAAATCTTTTTTTCTCCAAATTAAAAGAACATAGTACATAAATTGAATGAAGTTTTGTACGTTCTTCCAATAGAAACATCTGTTTTTCTATGTTATCATTGTTTAAACGTTACATTTTAATACTATACGAACAAAACAAACAATTAAGACAAGGACGTGATATTATATGATTATATAATAAAAGAACGTATGTAAAGGAAAAAGCCCCCGTTATGGGAATTTTCTTATTTCAATAGCCTTTGAGATAATCCTAACGCATACTTCACCTCTTTTTTTGGAACCATTATATTTTTTTTACCAAAAGTTTCAGTGATTTGGAAAGTTTGGTTTCCTGTTCGCAAAATGGCCATCACAGAGCTGGGGAGAATATCAAAGCTAGAATTTTCTGATAAAAAAATAAGCCTTTGATTTGTAATGCAATATAACCCATTTTCAAAATCATTGTGATTGATTTGTTTATCCTTTTGAAGCCCATGGCTTGTCATTATAGATCGTGTCCACCGAAAATATATTCGAGCGTTAGAATTCTTTTGAACTGTTTCTGTGTAACTACGCATATATATTGCATCAGTAATATAAGTTAATTGCTCTTCTGGAAGCAATTTTATACCAGGATTTTGAATGGGTGGGAAGAAATTCCCCTTTTCATATTCGTTTGTATCCACAAATTTTTTTTTTTGGTTGGACCATTCCATATCCTTTACTAAGGATATTATGAGCAACACAAGGAACATTCCTACGAATATCACAAACGATATCCACCAAGCTAAAGTACCATCAACCCCCATAAAAATTAATCCTATTGTGAGCAATAACATAAAACCAAATAATGATAATGCCAATTTAAACATAGAAGTCCTCCTTAAGTTTTATTCCGGCATATCGAGCAATTTATCGACAGATTCGCGGATTCCATCGGGGGCTATACTATATTTTTCCCATAATATATCTTTTTTAGAAATTGGCAAATCTGTGCCTAATAAATAATTGGCATCTATTCCAAGAATTTTAGACATTTCTTTTATTTTGAAAAAGTCTGGTTCTCGATAACCTTTTTCATAACCAGTTATCGTACTTTTAGACACACCTATTTTTTTGCCTAATTCTTCTTGTGTGATACCAGCATTTTTTCTAGCATTTCTAAGTCTTTCAGCGAAACTCATATTCTCACCACTATTCCGGCATTTTTAGAAGAATATCAACAGAATTCCGAATGCCTTCGTCTGCTTCGTGGTATTTTTCGACTAGAACTTGATCTCTGGTTTGTGCATTCATTTCATCTTGATATAAATAATTCGCATCTATATTCAATACTTCAAACAACTTAAACATTATTTCAATTTTAGGAGAACTAACGCCTGTTTCATAATTTGCAACAGCGCCCTTAGTAATTCCTAATTTTTTAGCTAGTTCTTCTTGAGTTAATTCAGATTTTAGTCTAGCTTCTTTAATTCTTGTGCCAATGCTCATGCTAACCCTCCTTTTATTTGAACTTTATCATCATATTGTTAATAAGTCAAGAAAAAAGTTCAAGAAAAATGAGAAAATGGTATTGACTTCTCAAGAATAGTATACTATAATCTAATTATGTTCAAGAAAGTTGAGAAAGGAGAAGATTTATGAACAACGCAGATACACTAATCAAAAACATTAAGGACTTGATTGAACAAAATGGAATCAAGCAAGGCTTTATTGCAGAAAAAGCAGGTTTTACAGAGAGGTCATTCAGTGACATTATGTGCAAAAGAAAAACATTCAAAGCAGAATATGTGCCTTTAATATCAGACGCTCTCGGGGTTACTCCTAATGACCTATTCGACCCCGATCCCCCGAACAAAATCGCATGAAGAAAGCGCTCACTAATACTGTGAATATTAGCAAGCGCAAAGGAGATTATCTATGACTTTATTTCAAATCTTTTTGATGGTATTTGGTTATACCATTATCACGCATATTATTGATGCTGTTTTTATGTGGCGCTCTTTTAACCCATATTTTCGTTCTCTTCAATCTCGCTTGGATCAACAAGAGAAACTCCTGATACACCTTCTGGAAGAGATTGACCATCAGAATAATAATTGTAAATAGTGGTCATATTGTAAATGACAGGTTCTGCTTTTTCAGAACTTAGTGTACCATTAAACACCAACACTACAAGAGCAATTATTAATTGTTGCAAAAGCTCTAAAAACCATTCTTTAACCTTGGAATCGTTTAGCTTTTTTTCTCTAATAGAACTAATCGCGTCTTTGATTGGAATTTTTTCATCTTCTTTTTCAAATGTTATTTCTAAATGCTCTACTTTCGGGAAAGCTTCCGTTACAGTCTCCATCATTTCTATTATTGATTGATTAAAATTGGTGGTAGGTATTGTTGTACCTAGCTTCGATAAAGTTTCAGACATTTTAAAAACTTGCTCTACATTTTCAGAAGTTATCCAGGACATAGCAGTAAAGATGGAGTCGTTAACTGAAGAAACTGACCTTAATATTTCTTCGCTCGGCAATATGGTTTTTATCATCGCATTACTCAAAGAAGATATCGCTTCAAATTGATTGGAGAAGCCTGATTGCATAAGAGCATTCATGGATTCCATTGATTTCAAAATAGCCTGATAATCAAATTGCCCATCATTTGGAATATTTATTTCTCCATGATATCCCATCATCTCACCCCCTCTCTCTCCCAAATTATACCAAAATATGTAAATGAATGAAAGTTGTAAATAAAGGAGGAATCGCAATGACCGTACATGAAGAGGTTCAAATCTACACAGTGATCAAGGAACTAGACAAATCCAGAGCCGCCCTTGTCTCTATGTTACAAGAGAATGAAGAACGGCTCTTACAGGCTACGGATTCGGTCAAGCCTGTATCCATTCGCTTAGATGAAGCCGCAGACGCTATGAAGGGGCGTGATGAATCGTGAAAAATAGCGCCACAGTATCACCTGATAGAGAATTGATGGATCGGTTATACCCAAACACACTAATCCTTTATAAAAAAGATGTGTGTGTTTTATTGAATTGCTGCTTAGACACTTTAAAAAAGAAGCGTATCCCTTGGCGCAATGATGGGACTATATCAAAGACGTCACTTGAAAAATGGCTAGAGAAATAAAAAATTATATATGAGAAAGAGGGATTATGGAAGATATTTACTATCAATTAATTATACCTATATGTACATGGTTAAGTGGAGTTGCTGTAGGGGTTTGGATTACAGTCAAATTTATTTCAGGAAAAAAGAAATAAAAAAGTGTGCATGAGTTACGACCTCATACACACCGAACGAATACGACTATATATTCCCCTATATTGTATGGGGAATCTGTGAAAAAGTCAAGGAGGACCATCATGCAAATTAAAAAAGTAGGCGATACAGACTGGGCGAACTCCCCTACCCCTCCAGAGCCAAAGCGTGACGAACTGGGCGAGTATTTCGACCCGATAGAGAAGATGTTTAGAGAAAGGCAGGGTGGAGTATATGCAGTGCTTTCAGTGTCTGAAACAGATGGACCCCATCGAAGAGGTATACAGGTTGGAAGATGATCCATATCATTTTGTTTGTGAGGATTGTGCAAGCGATTCACTAACACTTGGTGACCTACCAGAAAAGGAACTGGATTATATCATAGCAACCTATTTCACGAAACAGCAAAAATTAAATCTGATAAAAAAAGACCCCATTGCATATCCTTATTTCTTAGCGGATCGTTTATCTGATCTGTGCTACGGAAGTGCAGAAGATTATATGGAGGTAGGCTGATGACAGAAAAAACGCATTGGAAAAAACTTATGAATCCTAACTATCTCGGGTCATATGCTTTCCAACCAAATCAAGAAATGGTTTTAACCATTCGAGCTGTAAAAGAAGAAATGGTGACGGGTTCAGATGGAAAAAAAGAAGAGTGTATGGTCTGTTATTTTAAAGAAAATGTAAAACCGTTGATCCTGAATAGCACCAATTCAAAAACCATCGAACATATTTATAAAACCCCTTATATTGAAGATTGGAGAGGGAAACGGCTTCAACTTTATGTAACACCGGTCAAAGCTTTTGGCGATACGGTGGACGCTGTCCGAATACGCCCCACGATTCCCAAAGACCCCAACGGGCAAAAGCCAATCCTTGACGAATCACACCCCGATTGGAGAAAGGCGGTTGCTGCCCTGGAAGAAGGGAGTGCAACTATTGCAGCCTTACAAAAGCGGTTCACAATACCCCCCGAAGAACTCAAGAATTTGCAGGTGATTACCCATGCCTAAGAACGGATATATCACTGCCTCCAGTTTCAAAGAGTTGATGGCAAAGGGGCGAGGAAAGGACAGCATCGGACTAGGCGCATATAACGTAGTGGACAAACTGGTGTTGGATCGAATGGGCGTGGAGCAGGAAGAGTTAAACGCTTCTGTTCCCTACTCTTGCCAATGGGGGATTGACCATGAATGGAATGCGATTGAACGGTATCAAGAAGAAACTTTCCGAGAGGTGTTGCACCCGGTGGACTTTCGCATTTCCCCCGATCTTCCCTATGTGGGCGGAACCATGGACGGTTTAATTGGCGAGCATGGTGGGGTAGAAATCAAAAGCCCGTATAATCCCATGAACCACTTGGAGAACTTACGAGAAGGGCGTCAACTTCATACCCTTTACTGGTATCAGGTGCAGGGGTATCTCTGGATTTATGAACTGGACTGGATTGATTTCGTTTCCTACGACCCCCGTTTTCCCAGAGATAAACAGCTGTATATTGAACGGGTACTGCCCGATATGAACACCATCTATCTACTAAAAGAACGGTGTCAATGGGCCTATGAACAGGCCACAGAAAAGATAAGGAGCATTGCATGAACAGAATCATAATCATGGGGCGACTGGCTGCCGACCCAAAGCTAAGACATACGCCGTCGGATATCGCCGTTGCCAATTTCACCGTAGCCGTAAACCGTATGAAAAAGAAAGATGGCACGCAGGACGTAGATTGGATCGACTGTGTAGCATGGCGGCACACGGCGGAATTTATTTCAAAGTATTTTACAAAAGGAAAACTGATTTTACTGGAAGGGCAACTCCAAACCCGAATGTATGAAGATAAGAACGGGAATAAACGGAAACAAGTGGAAGTGCTTGTGGACAAAGCGGAGTTTTGCGGAGACGGTCAGAAACAGAACACAGGCGATTCCTTTACCATGCCAAGTGATGACACCCCACCTTGGGAACAAGACGACGATTTACCATTTTAGGCGGTGAATAGATGAATTATATGGCACACCTTGTAGCACTTCCAACTCGCAGAAAGATTAAACCACTAACAACTAATGCGATTGTTTTAAACTTCATTTTATTAGAGTTTAACAATGAGATTGGTTGGAAATATGAATGGTTTACGGTGGCGAATTCAGTGCTTAAAGAGCTATGTGGCTTCACAAATGTGAAAGCCTTAGAACGTGCAAGAAATGAACTCATTCAAAAAGAATACATCCAATATAAAAAAGGCTCCGGAAATCAAGCTGGAAGTTATTTTATAGAAAAAATAGGGCAAGAAAAGTCGCGCAGTGTGTCGGACAATCTGTCGGGCAGTATGTCGCACAGTGTGTCGGGCAACATGTCGTGCAGTATGTCCACATTATATAAACTAAAGGAAACTAAACGAAAAGAAAAAAGTAGTACTAACGTACTACCCAAAGAGCCACCTGTCCCCTATCAGGAAATTATGGATTTGTTTAATTCGATTTGCAAAAGCTACGGAGAAATTCGGTCCATATCGGGGAAACGTAGAGAAATGGTTGGGGCTAGGTGGAAAGAGTTTGGAACTCTAAAAGATTTTGAAGATGCTTTCACCCATGCAGAGCAAAGCCGATTTATGCAGGGAGAGAACCAGCGGAAGTGGAAAGCAGACTTTGATTGGATTATAAAACCGTCTAACTTTCAAAAAGTACTGGAAGGGAATTATGCGGATAAGCCACAAGGAGACGCTAAAAGTGACCCACCACGCAAATATACTGACACCAGCTATAATTTGGCAGAACTGGAACAACGTCTGATTTATGGGCCACTGGGCGATGACTAAGGGGGAAAATATGAACACGCATAAACTTGTCATCAAAGGGCGTATGCCTGGGCTGAATGAGTATATTCAAGCTGAACGTGGCAATAAATACGCTGCTTCTAGCATGAAGAAAGAGCAGACTGGGTTAGTGGCGTATGAGTGTTTATCACAGCTTAAAGGCGTGGAAATCGAAAGCCCTGTCCATGTTGAATTTGTGTGGGCGGAACCCAATGCGAAACGGGACACGGACAATATTGCCTTTGCTAAGAAATTCATTTTAGATGGGCTTGTAGAAGCCGGTGTTTTGAAAAATGATAGTCAAAAATATGTACGTGGTTTTACAGATATATTTGTTTTAGATCGCATAAATCCCCGGGTGGAAGTTGTCATTCGGGAAGAATGGGAGACGGAAGAACAGGAGGAAAAGGCATGAAATATTGACAACAGAATAATTCAAATTATGAAAAGAAAACATATCTTAGCTGATGGTTTCCTGATAGCTTGCTTCAGGGCTAAAGTAAACTTTGACTCTTTTGGATTTACAAAGATATAAATATGCCATAATGCAACATGCAAAAACACTTATAAACTGTATGTAATATCTTGTCGGCATTGGTGAATATATCCAATAATCACTGCCCGCGTGAGCGTCATTAATTGCTTTGAAAAACCAAAACGTTCCTATTAAATCTATAAAAGAGAGAACTGCTATTAAGACAATCGTTACTTTCACGCGTTTTTTCACCCGTGAAAAAATTGAAATCATACAATAAACTGCTAAAAAAATGAACAAGGTACCAATTAAAAGTCTATACATTGCAAAATTAGCTTCCATACTTTTTGTTCCATATCTTATCTCCGAATTTGCCCCTTTGAAATCTCTTGTTTCCACATAGATAAGACCCAGCAGTGATAGTGCTAATATAATGAGCGCTCCGCCAAATTTTCTATACTGTTTTAATTCAGTTTCCATATCAATTTCCTTTCAATCATTATTTAACGTTTTTCATTATTATGTAAAGATTACTAAAATATGTAACTATCACTAAAATACACCATTTTTTAGACAAAGTAAAGTATCTATACGCTGTAAACAAGAAGAACAGGGGAACTTGTTGGGCATATTGGCGGATATCACTTGATTTATTTGGTTTTTTTGATATGTATAACAACTGAAATAATCGTTTGCACGACTACTGAAAAGGGAAAGAGTATAAAGAGATAGGCACCCAACACAGGCATTGTGGCATTTTCCATATCTCTATTTGAATAATCATAGATTCCATAAATAAATATTAAAATTAGCTCAATAACCATACACAATATGGAGGCAAAAAGCACCTCTTTAGAAGTACATTTGGAAATACAAACCCCATAAATGACATACCCTGCTACTAGAAAAACGACGTTTGTGTCATTGAACAAGGTAATGGCAATAAGGCCGATTCCGCCAATAATTCCTGATAAAATCCCATAAATAAGAACGTTTTTCATAATACACCCCTGAAATAAATTTTATTATAACACACATAATTTCTATAGCAGTATGGATTATGTAAATGAGTATGCAAGGAAGGTATTGAAAGAGGTAGCCACTTTTATCCTAGAGAGTCAAAAGCTTCACTCTTTTTTGGATTTGTATCAAATTCACTAAGTAACTGAATATACTTTTGTTCTGACATGAAATAAACCTTGACCCTTTTTGAATGATAAAAATATACCAACCAAGCCATATATCCCAATGAAGCTATGAAAGCCTCAAGGATAAGAACGAGCTTTTTCGTTGCTACTGTGAATACAACTGCCAAAAGAAAAATAAAAAGTATTTTCAAGAACAAGATAACAACAATTCTTTTCTGATTTCTTTGTAAAATTGCTGCATAAGAGATCACAGGGAAAATGATACTGGAGCATAAATAAGCTAAAACAAAGTAGAGAGGAATAGCAATATCAAAGCTAGTCCAAGCTCCATCAATAGAGAAAAAGAAAGAAAGAATTTCAATAATGAGGTAAATATAAAATATTGCTGGAAGAAGATATAAAAAATGAAAATAGGTGAAAGCCGAGAGGCAACCACCTAGCAAACGATATTTTTCTACTTTTTCTTTTAACATACGCTATTTCCTCCAAAACAAAAGAATTTGTTGTATTATACCATGTTTTATGGAATTTATGTTATTAAAAACATTCAAAATCTATGAGATGTAAACATGATTCTATCCGGCAGGAAAATAAAACGACAGGAAGTGGGCGCATGAGAACGTGCAAAGACTGTGGAATTTCCATTGAAGGCAGACACAAAAACGCTATTTATTGTGTTGGTTGTGCAGATAATCAGTTAACCAAAAGGAGCAAAGAGACATACAAGAAGAATCCAGAAAAGTTTAAGCAAAAGCAAAGAGAGCGTGAAACGCTGTATAAAATGGGAAAGAATTGGGATTGATGTAGGAGGGGTAAGATGCTTGATACACGTTTAAATGAAAATGGAATTTATAATAAAAACATTTTGTCAGAGGCGTTAGATGTAGAGAAGAAGTTGGACGCTGCTGTTCGCTCTTTGAACAGACTTACAGAAAATAAATATGCAATTGCAAGTCCTCGATATTCAGATATGCCAAAAGGCGGAACTTTTGAAAACCCCAGTAATTATGAGTTGGTGAAAGAAAAGGAAGCTGAGATCATATTATTGGAAAAAAAGTTGTCTACTGCAAAGGAACATGTTGAGGATCGTATTGCAAATTTATCGTTACCAGATGATAAAAAGAATCTGCTACGAAAATGTTTTGTCGATTTACTCACAAAGGAGCAAGCGTTTACTATGTGCAATATGAGCGTATCAGATGGTTATAGGAAATATCGTACTTTACTAAATGAACTCACTTTATAAAAAATGATAGTTCGTGATAGTTGCAGATAGTAATATATGCATGATATTGTTAAGATAGGGAAACCAGAGAGAGGGCGAATGAAACCAAACACCTTACTTATGTTCACCTTCTTTCTCCATTTAGGTCCTTAGCTTGAATCCTTGTTGATCCTGAACACTTCACAAGTGCAAGCGGTATCCTTCTATCATACAATCTCTGCATTAGCTCTCTTTCTTAGAGGGCTTTTGGTGTTGTAAAAAACTTCCTCGTTTGTTATTATGTAGTTAAAAATAGAATTACATAATAGGAGGACAATAGATATGGATAATTCTTATTTAGAGACTTATGTGTTCACTGTAAACAAGAAAAGACATAGAGATGATAATAAGTGGGTATATGGTGTACGAAAAAATTTTGGAGATAAAAACTTTTTAGAATTTTTAAAAGAAAAAATAGAAGAGGCTCCTTTGAAAGTTTGGGAAAATAAAGGTGCTTCGATAGACGAAAATGCCCCATCGGATGTTCGATCTCTTAAGATTTTGCCTCCTGGTGATTCTAAAGAAATTATTTATGGATCTTATATAGACGGTGAAAATGTAGAAAAATATAAATATTTATTCTTTAAAGCAGATAGAGGAGCAAACGGTTCTAAGTTTAGAATAGAAGATACAGATGGAAATATCACAGAACACAATGCAGATGATAAATTGTATAGAGAGTTTCATGTGTTTTTAGCCTACCCAAATTCTGAAGAAGCTTTTGAAGCTATCCTATTTATGGAAAACAAAGGTGTGTTTGGCGTTAAAACGGAATTCCAAAAATATTTATCTGATCTACTTGGTGCAGCGGAGATTAATTTAAAACCGAATTTTCAACTTTATCAAGATGACGGTATTGTTTCACGCTATATTGATAATCAACAAGTGAGGGAATTGAGGTTTGCAAAACGAATTCAAGGTGAAAGAGATGATAACAGGTTAATTCACTACGGTGAAAAGACTATAGCGTATCGTGATATTATCACCTTACCTGAACGTCTTCAAAGAGGTTTAAAGTCTTTATTTAAAATACATCGAAAAGGGCAACCTATAGAATCTTTGGGCATTGCTGAAATTGATGATTTTGAACCAGATCAATGTAAAATTGAAGTGGAAAATGATTCCGGAAAAAGAAAAATTTATACTGCTGGAGGCCAATATGGTATTATGAAGTTGGATTGTCCAGAGGGTACTGTTCTAGCAGATGGTTCTACTGATAGTGAGGTCATTTTAAATTTCATGAAAGAAGAAATGGACACAGAACACTGCCCCAGATAGGAGGCCTTATGAATATTTTTAAAATAGTATTGGTCATTGTACTGATTATATTAATTCTTATTAATTTATTTAGAGGAGAATACAATTATATAAACATAACAAAAATTATAAAAAATTATAGTGATTGTTTTGGGAAAAAAATTGATTGTCTATTTTTTATTCTTCCATCAGTTCCACTGGCGTTACTATTGACTATTGAAAATACCTTAAGTAAAGATACTTTAGATGTTATTGGAGTTGTATTATCTATATTAACATCTATGATTTTGTCATTCATGACTCTCTCGAATGATAAAGTCCAATCATCTGTGCTGAAAAAAGAGGTTAAAAATCTTGATGATAAGGATATTATTTCTAAAAATCAAATTAGTTTAGACATAGGAATGTTTGAAATTTTAATAAGTATTGTGATACTGATTTCTCTATTTGTTTTTCCTTTAATCCCTATTGGGATTATCTCATATACATTCGAATTTTCGATATATCTAGGATTCTTTATTTTTTTATTGAATATATTCCTAATGGTAAAAAAGTTTTTTCAAATTTACGCAAGTTAAGTTAATAAACAAAGGCCCCAGCGACTAAGTTGAGGAAACCCCAAAGCCTTAGTCTAACTAGGGCTTTTTATTATTTGAGAAAAACAGTAAAATAGTATATTCTTTAATGGCAAGCAATTATTTACAATGGAGGAAAACATATGAATAGAACGAAAAAAATTACATCTCTTCTTTTGGCATTTACACTGTTATTTACTTGTCTAACCACTTCTGCCTTTGCTGATGATGAAAATACCTTTGGTAGCAGTTATGATGGAGTATATGAAATTTATGACAATTCTCCTTACCCTGCAACTATATCAGGACAATTCTTTTCTGAGGACGACTTTAATTGGTACCCTGTAGAAAAATTCAGTTTAACCATTGAAAATGGGTATGCAACATGGCTTATGGAAGCAAACAAAACACAACTAGATTTTTCCGGAGAATTAAGTCAAGATAACTGGAAAATTTATATTGGTGACCACGTAAAAGGGTGCAGAAATCTGTTAGCTGGCTATGCTTCTTCTATGGAGGTGTCTGATAGTACCACTTTATATATTGGTGATAAGTCAGGTTGGGGCAGTGGGTCTTGGTATACAAAGTGGGAAATTATAAAAGTAAGCGATATAGTTACCGAACCCCAGGCCATTGAAACTTCTTTTATGGACAAAGTCGTGACAGACAGCGGGCAATATGAAATGTATATTAGCGGATTTGTCAATGCCACTGTGGTAAATGGAGAAAATATTCTTACTTCCGCTGACATTGCAAAACAGAGCATTAGTATTCATGTGAAGAATACCAAAACGGGTGAAACACGTGTAATGACCCAATCTACTATTGAGGGAATGACCTTAAACGTATCAGGCGGCAAAGTTACTTCCATCACTTTAAAAGGCCGTGTACAAACCAGTAAAGGGACTTTAGAGCGATACACAACTACTGTTAATCTATAAACACATAAATTTACAAACCAATTGCTTGCAAAGCACCTGCAAATTGTGGGTGCTTTTATTATGCCTAAATAAAGGAGCTTCTATATATTTGCGTCCACGTAATACTCCTCATGGTTTTGTTCGTTGTAATAAACAACGCAATCCTCGTCTTTTTCTTTTCGTTTAGAGTAGGCTTTGATGTCATCACTTTTAAAGATTAAAATTTCTCCTGTTTCTGGTTCTAAATATGTACAAAGATAATATTGATATCGAAAAGAAGGCATTCGACCATTTTTAAAAGTGATTGTTTCAATGGATTGGATCTTTGTGATACAACCCTTCCCTTTCGCTTTCAATAAAATAATTCTCTCTTTTTCTTCTGTTTCCTTTCTTTTTTTTCGTCTAGATATATAAATAAATACAGCAATTGGTATTCCAGAAACTAACAACAAAAACACAATCATAGCAACGATTCCACTTTTATAAGCAACTGCTACTGCTGATAAAAGACCCCCAAGGGCAATGCCTAGCAAAGTTTCTCTTGCTTTTCGATAATTAACCTCTGCATGTATGCTATCAATCATATAAATTCCCCTTACTATGTATTTTATTCCATTATATCCAACTATTAAAATTAATCAATAAAGGAGGTGAGGCAGCTGGCTAAAGAGCGAAAACTAAGCGATCAACAAGAAACTTTTTGCAAAGAATACCTAATTGATATGAACGCAACACAAGCAGCTATTCGGGCAAAATACAGTGAGAAAACAGCCAATGCTCAAGCGGGCAGGTTGTTAGTAAATGTTAGTATTCAAAATCGAATCAGAGAACTCATGGAAGAGAAAGATAACGCTCTTATCGCTTCTGCTGATGAAGTGCTGGAATACTTCGCGTCCGTTATGCGCGGAGAAATCCACGAAGAGGTCCTCACTGAATTTGGAGCGGTTGAAGTAAGCAGCAAAATCAAAGACCGAACAAAAGCCGCTGAACTTCTTGGCAAACGGCATGCTCTATTTTCTGAAAAAATAGAGCCGCCCAACAAGGGAGCTGACCCTACCGGTCTACTCTCTGCTTTAGAACAAACCGAGGAGGAGGTGTGGCATGGAGAAGATGTTCCAGACAGTGTCAAAGAAACAGAAACAGACGCTAACTTGGTGGAAGAATCCCAAACTGAATGAGGAATATGATGCGTTAATCTGTGACGGAGCAATCCGAAGCGGCAAGACGGTATTCATGTTCCTTTCTTTTGTGATATGGGCCATGAGCTCTTACGATAAACAGCAATTCGGTGTCTGTGGGAAAACCGTGCAATCCTGTCGGCGAAACGTTACCACGCCCCTTATCCCCGTTCTTAAAGGCTTAGGAATGCAGATAAAAGAATCCATCACCGAGAAATACTTGGAGATTGATTTTCTAGGGCATAAAAATCGGTTCTATATCTTCGGAGGAAAAGACGAGAGCAGCGCTTCTTTAATCCAAGGGATTACCCTTGCCGGCATCTTCTTCGACGAGGTGGTCTTGCAACCGAAAAGCTTTGTGGAGCAGGGCTTGGGGCGTTGTTCCGTGGCAGGGTCCAAGTACTGGTTTAACTGCAACCCAGACAGCCCTATGCACTGGTTCTATTTGGAATGGATTGAGAAGCAAAAAGAAAAACACGCCCTCTATTTACATTTCACCCAAGACGATAACCCTTCCCTTACCCCGGAGATTAAAGCAAGATACCAGCGCAATTATTCAGGTATGTTCTATGACCGCTTTATCTTGGGCAAGTGGGTGAAAGCAGAGGGCTTGGTCTATCCCATGTTTAGCGAGGAGAATATCTTTGATGACGACAGCACCCCACCGGGTGAATATTATGTGTCCTGTGACTATGGGGTGCAGAATGCTTTTTCAGCCGGTTTATGGCGTGTATATGGGGGCAAAGCATGGCGTATCCGTGAATATTACTATGACGGCCGCAAAGAGGGCAAGCAAAAGACCAATGATGAATATTTAAAGGATTTATGCGAATTTATTGGAGAAGTTCATATCCAGAGCATACTCATCGACCCCTCCGCCGCTTCCTTCATTGAAACCATACGGCGAGATGGACGGTATAGCGTGGTAAAAGCCAACAACGATGTACTAGGCGGCATCGAAACCACCGCCAATCTACTCCAGCGCCGAGAGCTGCTGTTCCACCGTTCTTGCGTGCATAGCAAACGGGAATTTGAACTATACAGCTGGGACGCAAAAGCCAATGAAAAGGATACGGTTTTAAAAGAAAATGACCACGCCATGGACGATATCCGCTACTTTGTCAATAATATCATGCGCAGGAGGTGAGGGCCACGTTTGAACGGGTGAAAAACTTTGTAAAGGGGGTTTGGGGTAAATTTATGGGAATGAAACCGTCCACCATTGAGGAGCTTTTAGGCGTGGAGCTCTTAGTCTCTGAAAAAATGCACAGCGCCATTCATCTATGGGATTTAATCTATCAGAACACACCACCATGGGCGAATAAGGACATTAAGGGCGGAAATATGGCCGCTGCCATCGCCAGCGAAATGACCCGTCTGGTGATTACCGATTTCGAGATTCAGTTTGCCCAATTAGAAGACCGCCAAACAGGTCGTGCGGCAACTTTGTCCGACGTATGGAAAAACGTCCTTTCGCCTAATTTACGCACCTATGTGGAATATGGCGTGGCATTAGGGGGTGGAATATTCAAGCCCTATGTGGACGAGTATGGGCGCATCGGCGTAGACTTTGTGGGCGCTGGAAACTTTTATCCTACCCATTATACGCCGGCGGGCGATATTGATGGAGCCGTGTTCCCCACTGAACGGGTCAAGGGCGATACCGTCTATTATTTATTAGAGTATCAACATTTGGACGGCGACCGCCTCATCATCGAAAACACCGCCTATAAAGGGACTACCTTATTTGGCGAAACCAACTGGCAAAATATCGCTCTCACTATGGTGGACGAATGGGCCCATTTGGAACCGGAAGTCTTTATTGAGAACATCAGCCACCCACTCTTTGCCTATTTCAAAATGCCCCTTGCCAATAATGTGGATACCTCCAGCCCGTTGGGGGCTTCTGTTTTTTCTAGGGCGTTATCCATGTTGGAGGACTATGACTATTTATATAACAATTATAATTGGGAGTTTGAAAGCGGAAAACGGGCCATCTATGTGGACGAGAACGCCTTTGCAGTGGACCCATTCACTGGCGAGCGGTTAATCCCCAACGAACGGCTCTATCGCACGGTGAAAAACATCAGTGCACAGGACAAAACGAAACTCTTTGAGGACTTCACCCCCACGTTTCGGGAAAAGGATTTGTCCAGCGGCATGAATAATATTCTCATGCGCATTGAGGACAGTTGCGGTCTAGCCCGTGGGACCTACTCCCTTTTGACCTACTCCACGGCCAAAACTGCCACCGAACTTAAAATCTCCTTGCAACGAAGCTTCCACACGGTGGTGGACGTGCAACACGCTTTGGAAATGTGCCTTGACCGATTGTTCGGCTGCATCGATATCCTTTGTACGCTTTATAAAATAGACGGAGGCGGCAAGTTCACCCCCATCTATACGTTTGGCGATTCGGTGCTTGACGACCCGGACAAGGAATTCCAACGCCGCATGAATATGCTCACCGTGGGGCTCATAAAGGATTGGGAATTTTATATGTGGTATTTCAAAGTAGACGAAGAAACCGCCAAGGAACATTCCGCCGAATTCTCCACCGCTTTATTTGAGGAGGAAGCGTGATGCTGACACCTGAATATTTAGAAAACTGTTCAGACGATTTACTAAAAGCTTATGAGCAATTGGAAGACGATATTCTTTCCGATATGATTCGGCGTATTCTAGCCATGGGCGATATCAGCGAAAGCACGGTCTATCAAATGCAGATTTACGAAGAGGCAGGCGGTGTCTATGAGGACGCCATCAAAGCCATCGGAAAGCATACGGGCAGACGCGAGGAGGAACTGAAAAAACTCTTTGAAGATGGGGGCGTACACACACTGCTTTACGATGACGCGCTCTATAAGGAGCAGGGGCTTTCTCCCCTTCCCCTTGCCCAGTCTAGAGCGCTTCTACAAACCCTAGAAGCCGGTTTAGAGAAAACAAAAGGACTGGTGCACAATCTTACATTAACCACCGCAAACAGTAGCCAGCAGGATTTTATCAATGCATTAGACCGGGCCTACTTTCAAGTGTCCAGTGGTGCCATGAGTTATGACACAGCCATTAAACGAGCGGTGGGGTTTCTTTCTGGCAAAGGGGTGGACGTCATCTATTATGATACAGGGCATCGGGATAAAGTAGACGTGGCCACAAGGCGTGCCGCACTGACAGGGCTGAATCAAACCGCCGCACAGCTTCAGCTTATGCGTGCCGATGAAATGGGGAGCGATTTGGTGGAGGTCAGCGCCCATGATGGAGCCAGACCCAGCCATCAAGTGTGGCAAGGGCGAATCTTTAGCCGAAGTGGGAAAAGCGGAAAATATCCCCCCTTTGAATCTTCCACAGGCTATGGAACAGGGGCTGGACTGTGTGGGTGGAATTGTCGGCACAGCTTTTATCCATATTTTGATGGCTTTAGCAATCCAGCGTATAGCGAAGCGTATTTGGAAAGTCGGGGCGAAAAGACTTACGAATACAATGGCGAATTTTTCACCAATTACGAACTCACCCAAAAGCAGCGGTCCATGGAGCGGAAAATCCGAAAGGATAAGCGGCAACTACTGGCTTTTAATGAGGGGAAAGAATCCTCACAAAGTGAAGAAATGCGTGCCACAATGCAGTCTTCCTTTCACCAGAAATCGATTTTATTGGAAAAACACCGAAAGGAACTGGCCGATTTCTTACAGCAAACAGGCTTTCTGAACCAACCTGCCCGTGAGCAAGTCTATGGATTTGGTCGCAGTGAAGCCATGAAAGCCGTTTGGGCAGCGAAGAAGGAGAAATAAAATGATTGCAACCATACGAGGAGAAACTGGCACCATTGTAAAAATGGAAGCCTATGAAACAACTGAGAACATACTTGGAGAAAGTGAGCGAACCACAGACCTTACTTATACCGTTGGACTTCGTTTAAACGCTGATAAATATGTGTATTTCAACAATGTAGAAGACCACGAAATTCTTATACGTTAACCCACAGAGCCATAAGGCTCTTTTTTTATACACAAATATTGACCGACCCGATGTCGTACAAACTACGGGAGCTTATGGGGACGCAACCCCCGTCATCAAAGCGTAAGGCGAGAAAGGAAAACTCATGGAACGTAAATTTTTAGAAGAACTGGGGCTGGAAAAAGAAGCCGTCGACAAGGTCATGACACAAAACGGCGAAGATATCAATAAAGCCAAAGCCAGTGGTAGTGAACTGGAGCAGAAAGTGGCACAGCTTACCGCTGATTTGGAAGCCGCCAACAATACCATCGAAAACGCCAATGAGGAGATTGAATCCTATAAGAGCATGGACGTGGCAAGCATTCAAGCGGCGTCAGAGGAGTGGAAGCAGAAGTATGAAACCGAGAAGTCCGAGCGTGAAACAGAGCGTTTGGAAACCGCACGGAAGTACAGTGTGGAAAAAGCCGCTAACGCCCTTATATTCAGTTCAAATTCTGCAAAGAAAGCCTTTGTGGAAGATTTACTGTCCAAAGATTTACCCATGCAAGACGGCGCCATATTCGGCTTTGACGACTTTGTGAAACAGTACAAGGAAGCGGACCCGGCTGCGTTCCAAAGCGATGAAAGTCCAGCGCCCACCATCACCCTCCCCACAAAAGGGGGAAAACTTCCGGAGAAAAAGGTCTCTGAAATGAGTTTCGAAGAGTTCCAAAAACAATTTGAACAAAATCAACACTAAAAGGAGAATGAAAAACTATGGCACAATTTTTTGATGAAAAGGCGTTTAACCCCGAAGCGTTTCACCGATACGTGGACGAAATGCCCCAAACGAGACGGAATGAACTGATTCGCTCCCGAGCCATTCGCTATGAGCAACGAATCAATGATGTATTTACTAGTCAAACAGGCAGTTACTATGCAACGATTCCCCTCTTCGGGCGAATTGGCGGAGATGCTCTAAACTTTGACGGGCAAACCAATATCACTGCCAATGGAACCGGCACATTCACCCAAGGGATTACCGTAATTGGACGGGCTAACGCATGGACAGAAAAGGATTTTTCCACAGAGATTACTTCAGGTGTGGACTTCATGGGGAATGTGGCACGTCAAATCTCGGGTTATTGGGAAGATGTAGACCAAGACATGATGATTGCGATTTTAGAAGGGCTCTTTTCCATGACAGGGGCAGGAAATACGGATTTTGTAACCAATCACACCTATGACATCACAGCAAGTGGCACAGGCTTAATGGACGCTACCACCCTCAACACAGCCATTCAACAGGCCAGTGGCGATAAGAAAAGTAAGTATTCGCTGGTGATTATGCCTTCTGTAGTGGCCACCCATTTGGAAAATCTGAACTTGATTGCCTATTTGAAATATACAGATGAATATGGTGTACAACGTGATCTTACAATGGGCACATGGAATGGCAAAACGGTTCTTGTTGATGACGGTATGCCCGTAGATACCAGTGGAACAGACCCTGTATACACGGTTTACACGCTGGGTGATGGCGCTTTCGCTTATGCCAACATCGGGGTGGAATATCCCTATGAAATGAGCCGAGACCCTGCAAAAAATGGTGGAGAAACCACTTTGTATAGTCGCCAACGGAAAGTGTTCTCCCCTTATGGGATTAGCTTTACCAAAAACAGTGTGGCTTCCCTCTCCCCTCTAAACTCTGAACTTTCAAACGGCAGCAATTGGGAGCTGGTCAACAATGGCCAATCAGGGGCAAAACGTCAAACCATTGCCCACAAAGAAATCCCCATCGCCCGTATTCTTTGTAAAGGATAAGGAGGAAACGATGAATTCTTTAGAAAAAAATATCATTTTGCTTTTATCCAAAATCACAGGAATTGATGCCTCCGAATTCCCTTTAGAATTGGAATCCATCATTCAATATGCCGTCGACCACTATCCCGAAGCAAAAACCAAAGCAAAGTAGGTGATTTTGTGACCTATGCAGATTTCTCTTTCTATACCGATGAATATGGTGGCTCTTTGATTCCAGAAAAGGACTTTCCCCGTCTTGCCAACAAAGCTTCCCTCATTATGGAAAACTACGCAGGGCAAACAATTCTAAGCGAAAGCGAGCAAGTGCCTATGGCGTGTTGTGCGGTCGCTGACCTCTTATTTGAAGCCGCCGAAAACGCCGCCACCGGAGCCGAGGGCGCTATACAAAGTGAAACCACCGGCGGCTGGAGTATTTCTTATGCTACGGGAAGCACGAAAAGCTTAGACCAGAAAATCTATGATGAACTGTGCCTTTATTTGAGCGGTCTGGGGCTTCTTTCACAGGCAGTTCCCTATCGGGTGGGGTTCCATCATAAGAATGGCTGGAGGGGTGCATAATGCTCTGTAATACCCCTTGCACCCTCTTTAATTTTTACAAGGAACAGGGCGTGGAGCGGTGGAATCCCGTTTTGCTCCCTGTTTGCCTTTGGACGCCCAAAGTGGAAACGCTTCCCACCACGGGGGGCTTTAAGAAACACAATCTAGTTTCTATATTCATTGATTTTAAAAATAAGCCTGCTGATAAAGAGTATATCGGTTCCAATGCTTATGCGGCACTTTCAGAAAGGGAGCGGCTGAATTATTGGACCCTGAATCCGCTAAAAGATTATATCTTAAAGGGAAGTACCACAGAAACAGAATTTCCAGTAATTTTTAAGCTGGACGACTGTTTCACGGTGCAAAGTGCCCAGTTTTATGAATACGGGCTAAAACATTGGGAGGTGGACGCAAAATGAGTGCGAATTTTAATGTGAAGTTGGAAGTCAAGTCTTTGCAAGAGATTTTGGCAAAACGAGGGCTGGAAGAGCAGGGCGAAGTGCAGAAATTCATTGATAACGAGGTGCTAAATCAATCCGACCCGTACGTGCCGAAACTTGAAGGGATTTTGATAGAATCAGGTCAAAAAGCGACCGTCCTAGGTTCTGGAAAAGTGAAATACAAAACGCCCTATGCCAAAAAGCAATACTATGAAGGACGTCCGCCTGGCACGTCAGAAAGAGGGGCTCTTCGCGGAAAACTTTGGTTTGAGCGTATGAAAAACAGCCATCTACAGGATATTTTAAAGGGTGCGAAAAAGAAAGCGGGTGCCAAATGACGGTTTTAGACTATGTAAAAGCCTTGCTCAAGACCTGCCCGGTGATTTCTTTGGACGACGTGCAAACCGATAATGCTGACCCAGAAGAAATGCTCTACAGCCTTCTGCAAGAGCCTGTCTCTCCCATTGTTACCCAGTATTTACGTGGCGAAGCGGACAAGCAACTGGCTTTTCATCTGCTCTGTTGGAAAGACCGTTATACCGAAAATTTACGGGTGCAAAATTATCAAAACTATGAGGCGCTGTCCCGTTGGCTAAATGAAATTAACACCCGACACGCCTTCCCTTCTATGGAAAACGGGTGCCTTCCACAGCGTTTAGAAGTGGTGGGAAATCCCTACGAACACGAAAAACAAGATGACGCTATGGCTGCCTGTTACGGTATGCAGTGCGTCTTTTATTATTTTGAAAAAGGAGTTTATTCATGACCATTCAAGAACTAATGGCGAAAATCGGACTTTCCCCCGACCCCAGTTTTACCGGCGATATTATTTCGGACGACTGGGTTTTCGGGTTGGGAAAAACAAGCGCGGACGACATCGGCGATTACTTAGCTGCCACCACCCATGTTTCTTCCCAAGACGCCCAGCTCAATCCGGAAACAGAGGACACAGAATATATCCGCGAGGGAAAAGTCACCATGAAAACCGGTGTGCAACGGACGTTTAATCTAACAGGCGGACGGTATATCGGGGACGATTTGCAAGACTTTTTGCTGTCCCATACGGTGAAATACGCCACTGGGAGCAGTGCTGTGTTCCCCTATGTGTGGTTTAACATTCGAAACGGACAGGGCGAAACCGGAAAGGTGACCGTATCGGTCAATGTGGATAGCGGTGGCGAATCTGCTGGTAAAACAGAATTCGATGTGGACTTCATGCAGGCAGGCGGCGATATTGTCCCCTTCCAGTACCCGGGCAATGGGGAAACGGTTTTAGTCACCGGCGTCCATCTTAGCCAAAATACGGCCACTTTAGCCGTAAACGACACAGTCACCCTAACCGCCACCATCACCCCGGCTCTAGCCACTGAACAGGGCCTTACATGGTCCAGCTCCGACCCCAGTGTGGCAACGGTTACAGGAACAAGCAAGAAAACCTTGAAAGCCACAGGGAGTAATGAAATCACAGTCACTGCAAAGGCCAGCGGGACGGCCACCATCACTGTCACCACCGTTAACGGAGATTTCACAGATACTTGTAGCGTAACGGTATTGTAAGGGAGGAGATAAGAATGGCAACCGATACTTTTTTTAAATATGGCGACTTTGAGGGAGAGCTGGATAATTCCGACTATATGCAAATGGAGGCATGGGAAAGAGGTTTTGAAGCCCTTTTGGACGTCACCGAAGAAATCAAAACGCTGGAAAAGCAAAGTGACATCTGGCGCACATTGGTTCTCTGCATCACTGACGAGATTATTGACCCTCTGTTTGGCGATGGCAGTGCCCGTTTAATGTTCGGGGGTAAAATCACCAGCGGAATGGCGGTGCTCGACGCTTTTACTTCCCTTGCTGAAAAGGCTGTGGAGAATAATTTTGACACGGTGGAGCGCATTAAAGAAATGGAAAAACGCATGACTGGAGCCACCACAAACCGTCAAATGCGCCGTGCCACTAATCGTTCATGAAGCTTTATGAAAAACTTCCAGACGCTATCCTGGTGGAAGGAATCTCCTATCCCATCGAAACGGATTTTCGTTATTGGGTAAAGTTCGAGCAACTCCTACTTTCTCCTGACCCGAACCCTGACGAACTGGCAGCTTTGGTGATGGCTTTGCTTTGCCATGGTTTCCCCACGGATACAAACAAAGCCTTCCACGAACTCTTGTGGTTTTATCGGTTAGGGAACGAGCAAAAAGAAGATTCCCCAAAAGAAACAGGACTTTTACCGCCCCGCGCGTATGACCTTGATGTGGACGCGGGGGCAATCTATTCCCTCTTTTTATGGGAGGCCGGCATTGATTTATTCGGGGTGGAGTCACTTCATTGGTGGGCGTTTAAGCAGCTTCTAGCGGACGCACCCCATGACACGACCTTTGGGCGGCTGGTGGAAATTCGCACCAAGGACACGCGAAATATGGAAAAGAGCGAGAAAAAACGTTGGAACGAACTGAAACAGCAATTTTCTTTGGAGCAGGAAGAACGCTTTGCGAATGCCGAGGAACTGGAGGAAGCCTATGCAGAAAAACTACGAAAACGCATGGAAGTCCAAATCGAGCGATAAGCTCTGGTATTTCTGCCCCCATTGTGGGAAAAAGCTTCTTTTGTATGATGAAAACGCTCGGTGCAAAAAAGTGTATATCAAATGCAAGAAATGTTTACATGAAATTGAAATCGTGATCAATCCGTAAGTCAGAGCCTTGAGCCCGCACTTTAAAACGTGAGGGGGATAAAAATTTGGCTTATGATGGAACGCTTCTTTTCGATACCAAGGTAGATACTTCGGGCATCGAGAGTTCTTTAAACAATATCAACAGCATTTTGAAAACGCTCATGATTGCGGAGATTGCGTCCAAAGTGGCGGATTTGGGGAAAGCGGCCATTTCTGTAGGCATCGAGTGGGAGAGCGCTTTTGCCGGCGTGAAAAAGACCGTTGATGGTACAGACGAGCAAATCGCAAAACTTGCCCAAGGCATCAGAGATTTATCTAAAGAGATGCCCCAAAGTGCCGCGGAGATTGCGGGAGTGGCAGAAGCTGCCGGACAGCTGGGCATTAAAACCGAAAATATCTTGGACTTTACCAAAAACATGGTGATGATGGGCGACGCCACCAATTTGTCTTCGGAAGAGGCTGCCACCGCTTTGGCACGGTTGGCAAACATCACCCAAATGCCCCAAACTGAATTTAGCAATTTAGGGTCTGCCATTGTTGCCCTAGGAAACAATATGGCCACCACCGAAAGCGACATCACCAATATGGCCGTGCGTCTTGCCGCAGCAGGAACACAGGCAGGATTTTCCGAGGCCGACATGGTGGCTTTATCGGCTGCTCTTTCGTCTGTTGGCGTAAATGCAGAAGCAGGCGGCGGTTCCATGAGCCGTGTGCTGAACCAAATGAGCACCGCCGTAGCAGTGGGCGGAGAAGAGTTGGAGGCGTTCGCAGCGGTTGCTGGAATGACCGCCGACGAATTCAAAACCGCATGGGGTGAAAACGCCGCAGGGGCATTTAATGAGTTTGTAAAAGGTTTAGGGAGAGCCAAAGAGGAAGGCAAAAATACTTCTATGGTGCTTTCTGAACTGGGCATCACCGAAACCATCGCCACATCAGCTTTATCCAGCTTGGCAACCGCCGGTGATTTACTAGGCGATTCGCTGAGTATTTCCAATGAAGCTTGGAAAGAGAACACTGCTTTAGCCAATGAAGCAGCGCAGCGCTATGAAACCATGGAAAGTAAAATTGCCATGGTGAAAAACCGACTGGCAGACATTGGTATCACCATCTACGAATCTTTACAGCCGGCCATGTCCAGCGCCATCGATTCGGTGACAGAATTTCTGGACGGCTTTGCCAAAGGGTTGGAAAGCGGCGAGATTCAAGGGCATATTCAAAGCATTATAGATGTGGTTTCGGCATTGGCTCCGGTAATTGTGACGGCGACAGGTGCATTTATCACCTTTAAAGCCGCTATGCTACTATCAGAAACCATCAGTTCCGTGCAAAAAGCACTCACTGCGTTTAAAACCGCACAGGAAGCCTCCACCCTTGCACAGGCGGCTCTTAATGCGGTGATGAATCTAAACCCCTTTGTGCTAATTGCCACCGCCATTGGAGCCGCCGTGGCAGCGCTTATCTATTTCTGGAATACCAACGAAGAGTTTCGCAATGCTGTGGAACCGATTTGGGAAGCCATCAAAACCGTCATTACCACTGTGGCAGAGGCGGTTATGGCGATTTGGGGCGTGGTTTCCCAGTTCCTCGCCACTTTATGGGAAAGTATTTCAACTACTGCTACAACTGCCTGGACAAACTTTACAGCGCTTATCACAGCCATCATCTCCCCTTTTATAGAAACTTTTAAAACATGGTGGGAAGGGCTTAAAGAATCGCTAGCCCTTATTTGGGAAGGCATTCAAACCACCGCGGCAGGGGCGTGGGAGCTGATTAAAACAGTCATCATGGCCCCTGTTACCATTTTGATTGATTTGATAAACGGTGATTTCACCAAATTAAAAGAAGATTTATCTGCCATATGGGAAAATATTAAATCCGCCGCCGGCACCATATGGGAAGGGTTATCCACTTTAGTTTCTGGTATCGTGATGGCGCTCAAAAACAATCTGACGGCCATTTGGGAAAGCATTAAAATCGCCGTTGTCAATATCGTCACAGGCATCAAAGATGGCGTCGTGAACATCTGGGAAAACATGAAACAAGGCGTTGTGGACATTGTCACCGGAATGGGTGAAGCCATTTCTGGCGTATGGGACAATATTAAGCAATGGACCACGGACGCATGGGATAATATCAAAGAAACAATCCTTTCTCTAAAAGATATTGATTTGCTGCAAATCGGGAAAGACATCATTCAAGGCTTGATTGACGGAATTTCTTCCATGATTGGTAAAGTCGGCGAAGTTATTGGGAATATCGGCAGCACGATCAGAAACACCTTAACAGGGAGCAAAGACGGGCTGGACACCCACTCCCCTTCCAAATTTACCTACAAAGTGGGTGTGGATACCGACGAAGGTCTTATTCTGGGCTTGAAATCCGCCAAGGACGATGTCTATTCCACCATTGCAAATCTGGGGAAAGGTATGCAAAATGAACTTTCGGATTTCGATATGACCTATGCACTGGCAGAGGGGCAGAACGCTTCGCTCCAGTCCAGCATCGATCTCGCGCGTCAAAATCCCACCACCGCCATGAACAACAGCCGCTCTATGGGCGACGTGAATACCACCGTGAATGTGTACCCCAATGGTACGCTTAGCGATACCCAAAGCGAGGAAGTGGGCGAGAATATTGGGCAAGGCGTAGAAAGCCGTATTCGGCGGAAAGGTTTGGTGACCGTTTTATGATGGACGATTCATTTGAATATAACAAAGTGGATATGCTAGAAACCTACGGGATTAAGATGGTGGCGTCCAATTTCTTTTCACCCGATTTACGAGAGCGAAAGGTGACCGTCCCCACAAGGAGCGGTTCTTTTGATTATGGCGCAGAATACCACGATGAACGGACATTGCAATTGGAATGCCAAACGTGGAAGGAACTCACCCCAGAAGAGTTTGACAATCTCAAATGGCTGCTTTCCAAAAAGGGTCGCATTGTCCTATGGGACCAGCCGGACCGCTTCTATTATGGACGAATTTATCAACAAGATTTGGTGCGTGATTATTTTCGCCACTGTGGGCGTGGCTTCACTTTCTCATTCACTTGCGAACCCTATGCCTACTTATACGACGAGGACACAGGCAGTGGAAAGCCTACGATTTTAAAAACCACTACTGGTTCTTTAGATATGAATACCCCAGAAAACGAATATTTGGGCACTTGGCGCACCCCCACCCGTATCACCATTAAAAACACCGGCAATACCCCCATTGCTGGGATACGAATTATCAGCACAGAAAAATATTAAGGAAGAAAACAATGTATTGGAGCGATCATGCGGAAGTTGCCATACTCAATGCCTTCCGTGGACAAACTACCACAGCCCCCACTACCATTTATGCGGCGGCTTTTTTATCCAACCCCACCGATTCGGGCACCGGTACAGAAATTAGCTACCCCGGATATATCAGGCAGCCCATCACCTTTTCCGCCCCCACCACTGGGAGTGCCGGCGTCAGTATTGTCAATCCAGCCGATGTCAACTTCCCTGTTTCAAATACGGCCGCTGGAAACGTCACCTATTTTGGCTTTTTTGACAGTATCACCGGCGGAAATCTCTGGTGTTATGTAAAAGTGGAGGGCGACACCCTCACCGTGGATTCAGGGGTGGCCCCTTTGATAAAAGCTGGAAAACTCAGCTTCGTTTTCAGAGGAACGATTTCCAGCGCCATGAAAATTCGGGCTTTAAATTTACTTCGAGGGATAAATCTTGTGGGGTTTAGCCCCTATGTGGCTTTATATGATGGCAATCCTGAAAGCGGCGGTTTTGAACTGTCTGGCGGAAACTACGCCCGCTTTGGGGTAGACTTCTCGGCGCCCACCGGTATCAGCACAGGGCAAACCATGATTGGAAATAGTGCACCTACTTCGTCCAATTCCGCCGATACCAATTGGGGCACTTGGAGCTATACCGCCATTATGGACGCCGCCAGTAACGGAACTTGTGTGGCGTATAACCCCAAAACCCCTGTGCAGGTCATGGGCGAAACCCGAAGCGTTACCATTCAGGAGGCCAACAAGCTAACGGTTCTTCTGGCATAGGAGGCTTTTTATGTTTAATAAAGCTCGATTCAACCGCCAACCGTTTGCTGTAAAAGAGCGAAATAGCAACACCATTTATTTGGAAACTGCCATCGAAGGCGAGCTTCTAGGTTCTTATCAGAACAGCCGGCCTGCCACTGGATTTTCAGGCGGATTCAACAAATCCCTCTTTAACCGGCAACGCTTTAACAAAGCGTCCCTCATTTCCAATGCCATACCCCTTGAAGTGGCCTTTTGGGGACAGCTTACTGGAAATCTGGCATCAGGGGCCCAATACATCTTGGAAACCGCCATCAATGGTGCTCTCGGCGGAAGCATTTCCCCGTCCAAAGGAACCCCTTTAGCTTTAAATCTAGAGGGCGAACTAACAGGGTCCATCTACGCCGATCTCGCCTATGTACTGGAAAGCATGGTGAAGGGTGAACTCGATGGAACGGTGGTATTAGGCGGCTTGATTGGGCTTACTGCTGAAATTAGCGGAACACTTTCTGGAGCCATTGTTCTAGGCGCTATTTTCGCCTTTAAGGAACAACTCACAGGCTCATTAGACGGAACGGTACTGTTAGGTGCCGAAATCGGCTTAAACACCATCATCTTTGGGGTACTTGATGGAACACTGGACATCTTTAACACAAAGGATTTGGTGACCATTGCCGAAGTGATGATTCCCCCGGGAGGAACGCTGGTCATAGACGCGGAAAACTACACCATGCTTCTGGACAATCAAAACGTTATTGACAAGCATTCGGGCGACTGGATTTGGGTCAGCCGAAACACGACGAATATTGAACTATCTGCGGTGGGGCTCACCAATGCAGACATGGAGGTGTATTTGATTGCTCGATATTTATAACAGAGAAGAACGAAAAAAAGTGGCGGTATTGGAAAACGCCTATCAAATCAATGAGTGCACGGTTCTAAATGCCGTGTCGACCCTCACTTTTTCCTTACCGTCCACCGATGAGAAAAACGAATTCTGTCAGCCATTCTCCTATGCTCGAATCAGTGGGGAGTCTCCCCTTTACCGATTCGTGGTTACAGGAGCCACACGGGGTACAGACAAAGACAAGCTGCAGTATGAGGCGGAACACGTCATCGCCACCTTGTTGGACACCGTCATTCCCCGCACTTTACAATACGATAATCTTCCCACCAGAGAGGTCATCGAGCGTCTTTTGAATTTACAGCCTGTGAAGAATTGGCGATTGGGTGACTGCGATTTCAACCGCTTCTTTTCCTATAATTGGAGTGGCGAAACCTTAGCAGCCGCCGTTTTCAGCATTCCCAAATGCTTTGATTCAAAATATAAATGGGAGTTTGAAACGGACACCTATCCGTGGACGCTACATCTTCGGAAGCTGGACGAGAGCATCAAGCCAGAATACTATATTCGCGAGGGCAAGAACCTTTTAGCATTGGAAGAGAATGCCGACAGTACCACCCTTTGCACACGGCTTTGGTGCTATGGGTTTGGGGAGGGCATCAACCAACTCACTTTTGCGAAAATCAATGGGGGTAAGGAATATGTGGACGCCACCCCCGAAGCCATCGCCAAATACGGGCTCATTGAACGGGTATGGATTGACCGCCGCTTTGAAATCCCTGAAAATCTACTGGCACGGGGGAAAACGCTGGTGTCCAGTTTATCCAAGCCCAAGACGTCTTATTCGGTGAGTGTGGCAGATATTGAAAAGCTCACCCATGACGAAATGGACACGCCTAAAGTGGGAAAGATTGTCCGCTATAAGGATTTACAAACCTATATCTTGGAAGTGACCCGACATATCGACCAAGACGGCACCGATGAACTGATTATTTCCAACGAGCCACAGGACACTGCCGGTACCATTGCCGAGATGGCGGAGCGGCAGCATATCAATGAAGTCTATGCGCAGGGGAATACGTTTCTGTATCCTGTAAACTTCGCTGACAACGCCGACGCTACCCACCCGGCAAAACTCCGCTTCTATGTGCCGACCGAAGCCAGAACCATCAACAAAGCCATTCTCACATGGGATTTGGAAGCGTTCCGAGCCTATGAAACGGGCGCCGCCTATGGAGGGGCAAGCACCACCACAAGCAAAGGCGGAGGAGCGAGCAACCAGACCAGTTCCGCAGGGGGTGCTAGTACACAGACCAGTTCCTCTGGAGGAGCGACCACGTCCAGTAGTGGCGGCGGAGGAACGTCTACCAGTTCGGCGGGAGGAGCCACCACAAGCAGTGCAGGAGGGGCGACCACACAGACCAGCACCGCCAATGGACAGGCAACCGTCACCAGTGCGTCAGGAGGGTATCAAAGTGCTACCAGTGGGGCTGCTTCGATTTATGGGCCCTTTCCTGACGGAAACTATGTAATGAGTACATCAAAAGGAATAGTCGAAGGATTTCCTCCTCAAACATTAAATCATACTCACAACATTCCCATGGTCCCCCATACTCATAATGTGATCATCAACGCCCATACCCATACCGTGAACACACCTGCTCACCAACATAACACCAGCGTGCCCAACCACACCCATACCATCGGCGACCACACCCATCAAGTCACCATTCCAGCCCATACCCACACCATTGGCAATCACACCCATAGCATTACGATTCCAAACCATACCCATCAAGTGAATATTCCTGAACATACCCACCCTGTGGACATTCCTGCACACACCCACGCCATGGTATATGGCATTTATGAAGGGGGGAAAGCCAGTGAGGTCTTCCTTCGCATTGATGGAAATACGGTTCCCTTTGCCACACAGGAAATGGATATTGTAGAGTATTTAAAACGGGACACCAGCGGCAATATTCAGCGGGGCGCCTTCCACACCATTGAGATTATTCCCAATGCGCTCACCCGAATTTCGGCGACTCTAGCCGTGCAGATGTTCATTCAATCCGAGGGCGGCGGCGTTTATTGATTTGGGAAGATTTTCATGCTACACTAAAAGAAAAACTTCTTGAGGTGACGATATGAAAAAAATCGGTATTTTATGTGGAACGCTTTTATGTATTTTGGCTTTTAGTGCTTGTAGCAAAGAATCAATGGACAACACAGCCGATGCTATCCGAAATGAACTTACAAATAGTTCCCAACCCACCACCATAGAAAGCGAGATAAGTAGTGAAATGAGCAGCGAAACCGCTTCTTTAACAGCCGAAGAACAAAAACTACAAGATTCTTTCGATGAACTTACAAATAATGGAGAATCTGTGACAATAGTTCAAGTGGAACCTTTTGTTTATGAAGTTCATTATTTTAAAGCAAGCTGGAGCTCTTCTTTAAATGAAATGGATTTTCTTCCAACCTACACATATCAAGTGATGGACGAAAAAGTCACCGAAGCCTATGGCGAACATGACCCCATCACCGTCCGCATCTATGACGAAAACGGAACACTGGTTGCCACCAACGAAAACTCCGAAAACTACTGGGAAATGCAAACGGTAGAATAATCAAAAATTCTGACAGAAAGGATATTCACCAATGAATACAAAAATAGATGATTTCTTTCAAAAAATAGGTTCGAAAGTCTTCCCTTGGTTTGAAAACCCTGTATTCCAATATATCATGGTTTTTCTTTATTCCCCCATTGGTTGGTGGGCATTGTGGAAATATGGGCGACAAAATAAAACGGTTAAAATCCTCTTGACAGTGGTATCTCTACCATTTGCCTTTATGAATATATTTTGCCTTTCTTGGATCGGAATTCCAATTTTACTCATTCTTTATTTTGCTTCAAGACCCGTAAAAAATTCCATTAAGGCCGTCGTGTGCTTACTGTCCATTCTTCCTATGATTTTTTCTGGTCTTGTTTTTGCTGATGTTTTCAGTGACAGTTCGACGAAGGAATTGCAAGTGGCTGATGTATCTATGGTTTCGACAGAAGTTTCCTCAATTCCTGCCAGCTCGACGCTTCCTGAAAGTACGCCTGAACCCATCGCCGTGGCTGAACCATCGGAAACACCAAGCGTGGCTCCTCCTGTAAGTTCAGCCACTCCAACCCCGTCGGTTGCGCCTCCTGCCGAACCCACAGCGCCTGCCGCTTCTACAGCTCCAACCCCACCAGCAGCTCCTGCCGCCCCTGCTCCATCGGTGGCCGCAACGCCATCAACCGCACCGGCGCCCGTTCCTAGCACGGCTCCTACTACTCCAGCACCACAAACACCGGCGCCAGCAACAGGGAATCAAGGGAATGGTGATAACTTCAACACATATTCTGATACGCAAGCAACAGCGGCTTATGTAGGGAATTCTAATACCTTTAAATTCCATAAAGCTTCTTGTAGCCATGTTAAAAAAATATCCCCATCTAATGTCGTAAATTTTTCTACACGAGATGGAGCTATAAACGCAGGATATGACCCATGTGGAGTATGCAAACCATAATCCTAAATAAAACAAAAGGCACTTTGCAAAACGCAAGGTGCTTTTTTCATGCCAAAAAGGAGGAAGAAAATATGATAAAAATACTGGGTGAAATTTTAGCGGTTTTAAAAGACATTCGCAGTTTACTGAAAGAAGAGGAAAAAGACCCACTGAGAAGCTTAAATCCTCATGACCCACGGAATCTAAAACCATCTGGTAAACCGGGGTTTTAACATTTTCGCAGGATTTTTATTGGGGCGCACATTAAAACTTCGGGTTGATAGTCTTCGCTTTTCTCTCCACTCCAATATTTCATAGCTTGGTTCAGTACTGCTGGAATAGAAACCTTTTCTACATTGATACCAGCCATAAGGTTCATATCAAGAACTATGCCTTTAGAATATTCTACCTCATAAACATCATATCCGTTTTTGAGGGACCAGCTTTTTGCTTCTTGTTCTGTTTGAAACCCAAAGATAGAGGTATAACGGGAAGGCAGCTCTGGGAACGATGTCAACCGCACATCTTCATAAATGAGTTCAGCAAAATGTAATCCACTTTCTTCTATTTTCTGGATCGTGTATAAATAATTCCACCCATGGGAACTTACCCCATCTGGAAATCTTTTTGAAAAACTGCGGTCAAGTTCTGGGATTTTAAAATCGAGTGAATGCGTTTTCAAAACCTCCCCCACTTGCATATCACCACATCTGTCTACTCTATATGCTAACATCTAATCGCCAACTTTCGTTTTTATTTTATTATATCACAAAAGGAGGACCTATGAATTTATTAGAAATGACCCGAGGGGGGAACAGCAAATACAGCCAATTATCTGCTGAGATTTCCCCTTCTGATACGGTAATTCCTGTGCGAGATATCTCGTATTTTGAAGCAGCACCCAACTACGCCACCATCGGTGTGGATAACGACGCAGAAGTCGTCTATTATACGGGCATTGACACTGCTAACAGCACTCTTACCGGCTGCGTTCGTGGGCAATCTGGCACCGTTCCCAATGTGTGGCCCATTTCCACCTATGTGTACAACGGTATTACAGCAGTCCTTATTAATAATATGGCCGACAATATCACACTAATTTCTGAAACTATCACGGGAAGCGGACTTCTCATTAATTCCAATTTCAGCGTATGGCAACGGGCGACCAGTTATACGGTGACAAGCACCGCTAATTATGGAGGCCCTGACCGCTGGAAGTTCCAATCTGTATCTGGGGCCCCCGTGATTTCCCAGTTGACAGCCACCAGCGGTTTAAAATGCACAGGTGGTAGTTGCACCATGATGTATCTCATGGACGCCTACGATTTAGCCAATGTGTCTGGAAAAGTATGCACACTATCGTATAAGCTCAATGGCGTAATCAAAACCCAGCAAACAACGCCCTCCAGCCAAACAGTCGTATCCCTCACTTTAAATAGTGGGGACCAACTGGAATGGGTGAAATTGGAACTGGGTGAACAGGCAACGGAGTATAGCCCAACGCTTATAACTCTAGAAATTCAAAATTGCTGCCGTTATTACATTGGTGATTTTAAAGCATTGTGTACTAGAAATATTCCAGATGGTTGGTGGAGTGTGGGACAAAATTTCCCTGTCAGCATGAGAGGAACACCGACAGCTAAACCAAGTATAATTTATGCTTCCATGCTCGGTTGGATAACGGACTTAACGCCAGATTTATTTGAAATGGACAACAAAGGAATAAACATGCTTCATTTTAATGATGGGCGACTGTCCAGTTGCAGTGCTATGAACATTCGGATGTCTCTTGATGCAGAACTTTAAGGAGGAAAAGACATGGCAAAACATTATGTAAGGTTAAACGAAAAAAGTGAAGTGATTTACGGGCTTTCTGATGAACTGGAAGTCCCTGAAATCACAGACGTTTGTATCCAGGAAGACGGTGGTCGTCAGTTTGAACTGGCAGGAAAGGTCAATCCATCTTTGAAAATAGGGGACGTGTTTTTATATCTCTATCAAAATGGAGCGGTGAAAAAGAAATCCGAACATGCCGTTTTAAAAGAACAAACCGAGATTGACGCACAAAAAGTGGTGGAGCCTTCTGATATGGAGATGGTGAAAGCCACCCTATTAGAATATGGCGAAATCATCAACGAAATTTACGAGAAAGTGGAGGGATAACGATGGCTATGCAAGTGGGAGCAGCGGCTCTTTATGGGCAGGACGCCTATGACAAAGTGAAAAAGGAAGAAGCCACCAAAGCAGAAGCTCTGGAAACCGTTCCAAAGCTGTGGAGGAAAAAAGCCATCGAACATTATGAGTATTTGGAAGCAAAGGAGGAAAACTAAATGCAACCGACGATTGAAATTGTATCCGTCCCTATTATTGCCATTCTTTGTGGTGGATTGGGTCAGTATATTAAACACTTTAACAACGAGAAACTAAATAAATGCATTCCCATGATTATGCCCCTTCTAGGGGCTCTTTTTGCGGTACTTTGCGCCCTGTTCTTTCCCCAGTATATTGTGGCTGACAATCTCCTCATCGCCGTTATACTCGGCGCATTTACAGGTTGGTCTTCTACGGGCGTTTATGAGAGCGGTAAGAAATTCGGTGAACTAAAGGAGGAAAACAATAATGCCTAGTATAAAACAAACGATTATCCCCATTAGTGCCGCACGACCTGGTCGAAAGCTTAGCGGCTTTAAGGGCGTCACAATCCACGAAACGGGAAACTTTAGTGTGGGATCGAACGCTTCCAACCACAGCAAGTATATGAATGGTACAGGAAGCAAACAACAAGTCAGCTATCAATATGTGGTGGACGATAAAGAAGCCTATTTGCTCATTCCCGAAGAGGAAATCGCATGGCACGCAGGTGACGGAGGAAACGGCATAGGAAATAACAAAACCATCGCCATTGAAATCTGCGTCAATCCGGACGGGAACTTCAAAGAAGCACGGAAGAATGCCGCTGAACTCACCGCTAATATTTTGAAACGCCACGGTATGACGAACGTCATTGATGGCACTAAAGATAAAACCAACGGGAATGTTTTTCAGCACAACACCTTCTCCTCTTGGGGGAAGAACTGTCCCCAAACCATTCGAAACTCTGGGCTTTGGGATTCCTTCCTAGCCGATGTACGAACCTTCCTACATGGGGGCGCTGTCACCACCACACCTGCTACCCCTGAAGTGGTCGACGCCAAACCCTATCGTGTGCGCCTCTCTGCTACAGACACAAAAAGTCAGCTAGGTGCCTACAATGATTTGCAGAATGCCATCAATGTGACCGATTCTAACCCCGGATACTCCGTCTATGATAAATCGGGTACTCTTATCTATCAAGGGGCACAAACAGGCGCTACGGCTATTTCTGTGGGCGACACGGTATGGATTGTGGCCACCCAATATTACACAGGCCAGAATATTCCTACATGGGTTAAAAACCAGACGCACGTTGTTTCTCAAATTCGAGGGAACGAAGCCTTGTTGGGCACCAATGGTGGAATTAATAGCTGGGTCGCTCTCAGTGGCTTAGTAAAGGCTTAAAAGAAAGGAGGGGGCATTTATAATTCCAGGACGTTCTATTTTCACTCCCCCTATAATCGACATACGCCTGGACAAGCTCCTGCATTTTGATAATTTCTTCTGGGTGCTTTGCATCGTTATGTTGATTGATATTATTCTAGGAACGATTATCTCCTGGCTGGGCTATCGGTATGATTCCAGAAGATGGGTCAATGGCTTTATTCGAAAGATTAGCTATTTGGCCATTGTCATCGCTGTAGACGTGATCTCCAGCGTCATCATGACGGACGGAGCAGTTTTTAGAACAGGAGTAAGTTTAGGCTTTATCTTTTACGAGTTTTCCTCGATCCTAGAACACGCTGTGATATTAGGGGTGAAGTTTCCCAAATCCTTAACAAAGTTCATTGATCATCTAGCAGTTAGTTCCGGCGCGAAAGAAGAACCAGACGAAGAGAAAGACGAAAAACAGGACCCACAGTAGTGGGCCCTTACATATTTATTTTTTTGAAAGAATTTGCTTAGAATTAAGGTATAACTTATACTTTTATTTAATTTAAGGTATAACTTATACTTTATATTTATATTTAAAAGACTATTAAAAAGGGGTTCTTATCTAAATGAAAAGATATAACTTATACTTTTATTATATTTAAGGTATAACTTATACGTAATTTGTATAAGGTATAACTTATACTTTAAACACTAAATACCCTTGCATTTACTTTTGGTCCATGGTATTGTGGAAAAAAGAAAAGCCACAAGAGACAGCACTCTCCTGTGACTCAATATGTTTGTACTCTGTTAGCACATGACAAACTTTTTTCTTGCAGCATTTATTTTGCTGTAAGTTTATTAAGTATACCATAAGCAAAAAGTGTTTTCAAGGGACAAACCCAAAACGAAGGCTCTTTTTGCTTATTTTTTTGCCTTTGCATAGCGGTGATATATCCCCACCTTTGACAGCACACCGCACAAAAAAAGCTGTTGGTATTGTAGAGCCGAAACGAATTGGGGCTGAAATCTACATCGCTTACATTAACCACTACCATACATGTGGGCGGTTAGTCGGGTTCAGGTGTCCGGCCAATAAATTACCTGGGGTGGATCGCTTCGGAAGGGAGTGTCACGCTGTTTGAGTTATGGACGAAGCTGTAACGAGGCTTGGCAGGTAGTGGGTGCGAATGGGGCAACTCGTAGCATAGGATTCAAAAAATCCTTCTCTTGTTTCGACGGGAGAAGTGCGTCCAAAACAATCTGAAAGCTAGAATTCAATACTCCTTTAGCTTAAATTTTAATAATTTTCTTATTGATTTTTATAAAGGTATAACTTATACTTTTATTATAGTAATATAAGGAGGACTTTTATGAGAGCAACTACATATACAGTCGGAAATTTTAAAGGTGGCGTCGGTAAAACCAAAATTGTAACAATGCTTGCGTATGATAATGCGTTAATCAAAAATAAAAAAACATTGGTTTTAGATTTAGATCCACAAGCGAATGCATCACAAATATTAGCAAAAACCGCTAATATAGAAACGATTTCTAGAACCGTAACCCAAGGGGTCAATGAAAAAGATTTCAGCAGTTGTATTACGCCCATCATGGACAATTTAGATCTTATTGCTTGTGATACGGGATTTCGTGCATTTAGTAGCTATGTCCTGAAAGGCTTTGATGATGAAAAAGAGCAGATATCAGTGATTGCTACTCTGTTAGAACCCCTCAAAAATGAATATGATAGCATTTTTATTGATGTCCCTCCAACCATCTCAGAATACTCTGACAATGCCATGGCTGCGTCGGATTATAGTATCATTGCGTTTCAAACCCAGGAAGAATCTTTAGATGGTGTTGGAAAGTATATTGGATATCAGAATTATATGGTTGAAAAATTTGATATCGACCTACAAATTATTGCGATTATTGCGTGTATGTTGGAACCAAATAGCGACTTAGATTCAGAAGTTTTTCTTGAAGCTAAGGAACTCTATGGAACGGCCATCTTGGACACGGTGATTACTTATCAAAATCGATTAAAGAGGTATTCGCGCGAGGGGATTTCTTTAGAAACACACAAAAACGGGAAATACAATCAATGGGATTATAAAGCACATAACCTTTTTATATCCATTTTAAATGAATTAGAAGGCCGGGAAAAATATTTAAAAGGCACACTATAATGGGGGTGGCTATCAATGAAAAAGAATGATCGGACTGAATTTGCAACGGGACAAGAAGAAAAAATCGAATTTAATCAATTAGTGAAACCCCCTAAAAAAACGGTAAATATCGATGGAGAAAACAACTTCGGAAATGATGCTCTTTCACAGATGAAGCCTGTAGCGGCTAAAAAAACTACGGCAAAACGAGGCCGTCCAAGAGTGATTACTGACGACAGATACACAGTTTGTAAACCTAAAAAAATTTCTCCAGCACTAGAGGTGAAGCTCAAAGTGTTGGAAGATTATATGATGGAATTTAGGGAAACCACAGGGCGCATCACTTTTGAAATGATGGTGGATACTCTGGCAGACAGCTATATGAACCAAAGATTGCCTGTAGGAAAAAGTGAAAAAGCACTACAGGACATAGAAGAAGAAATGGAAAAATTAAAAGAAAAACAAAAATAATTAGAGTATAACTTATACCATAATTACATTAAAAGTATAAGTTATACCTTTAATTAAAAAATAAATCCTTTTATTTAAAGGGTTTCTAGAAATGAATTAACGTATAAGTTATACTTAAAATACAATAAAAGTATAAGTTATACGTTATATAAAGCCTATTTTAAAAATCTGGAGAGTATAGAACGCCTTAGTGATAGGGTTGTTTTATAGTCACTAGGTTTTTTTACATTTTAAGCGAAATTAATAAAAATAGTACAACAAAGTATATAAATAAGAACAAAAAATAAAACACAAATATAAAAGAGAAGATACAAATAAATGACAATTTTAAAATTATGTTCTTAATGAGAAGATAAAAACAACGTAATATAAAGGAAAAATAGAAGCTATAAAAAAATATACGTTCTTTCATGGGAATGTTTGTTCAAATTGCCAATAGAAAAACGCTTGTTCTTCATGCTATCCTTAAAATCAATCGATAGGAGTAAGAAGGCGCCCCTAAATCGTTAAACAATTTAAGGGCGCTTTTACTCTTGAAAAAAATATTTTATTAAAGGAGTAACATTGGAGAATATATTTATGTATAGTATTAAGCACAATTATGGATTAAAGGGCATTCCATTTAAATCAAAGAAAAACCCGTAATTTTTATCAGTGACCACCGCTACATATGTTTCGTAACGATCAATACGGGAGGCATATCCATAGTCAATTGTTCCGTCTGGGGGATCCAAGACATTTTCAATATTCTTCTTTATCATGTTGAAATCAGTACAATTAAAGACAAAAAGGAATTCACCATCTGTAAAAACACAATAATCAAAATAAAGATGGAAGCCAAAGATTGAATCAGAAATAGTTTTTTTTGACAAACTTTTGCCATCGGGGTCAAGCACTCGTAAGACACCCTCGTCATCTAAAAAGATAAGGCGATTATAATTATCTAAAATGGCGCTTGTTACACCACTTTCAAATTTCTTTTTATAAAATATTTGCGTTTGGGAAAAAAGAAGAATACACTCTCCGGTTTTAGCCATTCCCTCCGCGAAATAACTTCCCACTTGATTGGCAGCATAAATGGTCCCATCAAAATCAATTCCGTCAGGTTCAACCCAAACACCATTATTTTTTTCAAAACGAATGTCCAATCGTTTTTGCCGCATATTCTTTCTCCTTTATTGTCGAAATTTATGTAAATCTGTTTAAAGAATAGCATAAGGGGAGAGAAAGCACAATAAAAAAGCCGCTACAAAATGTAGCAAGCTTTTATTTTTCTTCTCTTTGTGATTTTAAATATTGTATAAAAGCTGTTACGGCTTTTTTTTCTTCATCGCTCATTGAAATATAATTTTGTACAAGTTCAAGTTCATCAGAATCTAGATTATATTTATTTGATAATTGTTCAGTAGACGAATCTGTATCCAAATCCATTTCCAATAAATAATCTAAAGATACCCCCAAAGCAGAGGCTAATTTATTCATATTTTTGCCTAACGGCTCTTTTTTTCCGCTTAAATACTCTGAAATACTTGCTTCTGATACGCCTGATATTCTGCATAACTCAGCAGCGTTGATATTCTTGTTGTCCATTGCTTTTTTTAATGTATCTTTAAAGGCCATTTTTAAATTATTCCTTTCTATTTGTTAAGCTAATCTTAGCATGTGCAAAGTTTTTTTGCAATACCTATTGACAAACTTAGCAAGTGATAATATAATCGAGTTATACTTAGCAAGTGCAAAGAATAGAGGTGAATATATGGAATATCCATTTAAGTATCCCGAAGTATACGCTGAGTTGGCTAGGCAGGGGAAGTCGAAAAAAGATTTATCGAAAGCATTGGGCATTACTACTGCTGGGCTTAGATACAAACAGACCCAGGGAGATTTTAGTGGTGAGGAAATGAAACTTACTGCACTTTTTCTGAGTAAAAAAGTCAGCGAATTATTTACAGTCTCACTTGATATGCCAGAAAACACCCGAGCGGGCTAGAAAGGAGGCAAAGGCATGAAAGTAATTCTTGACGCCACCCCAAAAGAAATAGCCGACCTTGTATCATTACTACAAAATCGGCAAGTTCAAAATCTAATTGAAGATTTAGCAAAATTTCAAGGAGAATTTTCATCACTACTTTCTTCTACACTATCATCTAATGAAAGAACTTGAGATAATACATCTGTCAGCAAGATTGATGAATAAAATGTTGCAAAAAGCGTTGTAATTTCAAAAGCATCTTTTATATTCTTTTTTTCAATCCCATCTATAGCTTTTTTATAAGCGTTTTCTGATGCTTTTCCAATAATTTCAGTTAGTTCTTCGTTGGTCATTATTTCACCTCCTTTTAGGAGAGTGTAGCAAAATATGTAAAAATAATCCAGCCCAATAGAAAAGGAGGCAAAGGCATGAGTAAAGAAATGGAAAACTCATTACAAGAGATTAAAGAAAAAACCTCACTAATACTCAAAATTTTAAATGGAATGAGTACCAATGAGGCAAATATTGTTTTAGAACGTTGTAGAGAAACTGTTATAGCAAATTCGCAATTTCATATAAATACTCTTTAATTTTTTCTCTATTCTCGAAATATTTTTGTGCGAATTCTTTAGCACTCATATTTTTGGTATCAAGAGTTTTCATAAAGAGTTCTGCTAAAAATTCGGCATATTCGTCACATTGTCCTTGAGTTTTTAAATCGTACACTTTTTCACCTCCTTTTAGGAGAGTGTAGCAAAATATGTAAAAATAATCCAGCCCAATTAAAAAGCACAAAACTGAACTTTTGTGTATAAATTCGTAAAAAAAGAAAAGTCGTTCGAAAAGAGGACGATATGAATAAAAAGCAAGTTGAAAAGTTAAGAGATCGATCTCGTGAATTATATTTTCATATTGAATAAAAAGGGGGACCTATCATTTGTTGTGTTTGTTGCATTTATTTATTAAATCAGCAATAGAGCTTATGGCAATTATACAAATTATTTTCATGGTTCTACGGTGGTTTGATTTGATTGACTTGAAAGGTTTTAAATTTTGGGCCCCTGCTATCACAGAAGTAACCCTAGGGGTTGCCTATCTACTTATCACAATGTGAAGAAAAGCCGCCCGATAAGAGGGCTTTAGACCAAAAGTGTTATATACCAAAAACTTTTATAATAAAAAAGTACAGCGAATAAATTGAAAATAAATAATATTAGAAGCCAAATATACTTCTTTTTTTCTTTTTTTATAATATTAATTGCTTCACCTGTTTTAAAAAGAAAAAAAAGTAAGAAAGCCGCCTCAATTATCACAATTCCCCAATAGATGGGCGAAAAAACATATAGGATCACACCATACATGAAAAAAAGAGAAAATATCCAAGTAATAAGAGAATTATCATCTAACAATGAGACCAAAGGTACTATAAATAAAGGAAGATGTATACACTGAAGAACAATAGCCCAGGCAAGTAGATTATTATATATTTTTAAATTATTTGATTGATTCATCATTTACCTACTCTCTCGTGATTGTTTAAGGATTTCTTTATGTGAGTAATACATGGCCAAAAAGCAAAAGGATGCATTTTAAGGCACAGTTGTTATATGAATAATAAGGGGGACATAAACATGGCCAAGAAGATCATCGCCATAGGAGATATGGCAAAACGCATTGAGGAGCGGAAGACCGCAGAAAAGAAAACGCCTTCTATAGAAGAAGAGCGGTTCAATTATGAAAACGATCAAGTGATGCAAATGGTCAATGAACGATAAAGAGAAAAGCGCCGGATTTCGAAGCTCGGCGCTTTTTTCATAAAAACTTATAAATACAGTCTTATTTTACCATAGATCTAGGGAAAAGTAAAGAAAAACAGCGGGATAAAAGCCGCCTTTACCGTCCTTGTATTAGGTATTAAAGTTTCGACCAAACTCGAAAGACTGTGAAAACAGGAGGGTGGAGAAACATGAAAGCAAGGTATGCACACAATATGGTAAAGACGGACGAGAAGCTATTCATACGTCTAACGCCTGTGTTTGGAACAGAGCGGTTACGCAAAAAGAAAGAGAAGGTCAGCAGTCCCAAACAGAAGAATTTAAACGATGCAAGGGCCCGTCAATTCTTAGAACAGAAGATCTATATGAATTTCAGAACAGGGGTCGATTACTGGGCGCACTTCACCTATGACGAAGCGGTATATACGCCAGAGAGTTTCGAGGAGGCAGAACGATTTTTCCTAGCCTTTATCCGAAGGATTAATAGAAGACTTGATAAGGTTGGAAAAGGGCCCATCAAGATGATTTACACCACAGAACAAGGGTATGCAGGACTTCGCTGGCACCATCACGCCATTGTTTCGGCGGATTTATCCCGTGATGAGTTGGAAAATATGTGGACCTATGGGCGTGGGAAAAACAAACAGAAATTAGGGCGCGGTGGTGTGATGTACTTAGCGGAAACCGAAGAGCGGTATAAGAAAACCGCCAACTACATCATCAAAGAGTGCAAAGACGGAAAGAAGCGGTGGCGTCAAACGGGACCTTTAAAAAATCCAGTGACCCAGAACAATGTGTATGTACATAATTTGCGCACCATAGAGAAAGCCAAGAAAGAGGGGCTTTTATATGAGCGGGCGTTTTGGGAAAGTCGCAAGGAATACAAGGGGTATTTTCTGCAAGAGATCGAGGAGGTCTTCTCCGAGGAAAACGCTCTAGGGTATTTCTATGTAGTAATGAAAAGGAAGTGTTGAACATGGTGGTATTTGTTATTGAAGAGTGTGTAGAAAGTTTAGCGCCGGGTGGCGAAGCGTGGCGTTTGCGATCGGTCCATTTAACAGAGAAGTCCGCAGCCATTGAACAATGCAGGCTAAAAAATGCCATGGTATTGGAATGCTACAAAGATACAGACCGTACTGTTGATGAATTGGAAGAAATCAAAGACATCGTAAACGATATGTATCGTATTGAAGCGCACAAAGTCATAGAGGAGTGAGGTGAATGAAAAAGTCTGAAGGATCAGCCTATCTATTTTTTAGATAGAATCTTGCAGCAACTTTTCATAATCCTGTTTAGACATAAAAAAAATGTTTGCACGTTTTGCAATATGTAAATAAAAAACCCAAACAAGAGTGAACGAAAAATTCAGAAGTAGATCCCATCCTTCTGAAATAGCCGAGAGATTTAATATGAGTGCACAAACACTAGAAATGGCAATCCAATTTCTATTTCTTTTTATAAATCCAAGGCATTGATAAATAAGTACAATTAGCGCCAAAAAAGAAAAAGAAAACCCGATACCGAGTGATAAATAATCAGATTCAGTTAAATCATTTATTGAAGGAAATGAGTTTACTAACACTAGAATAAAACGAATAAGTGACCCAAAAGAAAAAATTGCCAAAAATAAAAGCCATCCGCCTAATGTACGATATTTTTCAAGTTGTTCTTTTGACATAAAATCCCCCTGATAAATTAATTGTTTTATATAAGGAAGAATATCACAAATATAGATTAATGGGAAGAATACATTGAGAGGTGAAATAATGAATGATTATGAACAACAAAAAGAGGAGTTAGAAAAGACCCGAGATCGTTTGTGGAAGAAAGAAACCGCCTATCGGGAATTGGAAGAAAAGTATCAGAAAGTTGTGGCCCGTGGGAAAGAGGTCGTGGAAGAATGTGCTTATTATAAAGAGCAAGCCACGGTAAAGCAGGAAGAGCGGGACTTAAAAAACGAACAACAGGGGGCAGCGTCAGCCTTCTGGATAAATGCCCGCCAAATGTTATTGATCGGACGTCCAGCCGTTGAAGTGTTAGAAATGGCCTTGAATATTCTCGCAGACTTAACGGGAAATCCCACCACCAATGGAGAAGTGGCCACAAAGCTTTATGCAGCTGCAGGTGATCCAGACGCCACTTCACTAGAGATAAAGCGTCAAGAAAATCGTCTGGAAAGAATGAAAGCAAGTTATGAGCGGGAACCACAAATTATTTTAAAACAAGCCATTGATAAAACAGAGCGGGAAATCATTGATCTGATGGCAAATATAGAGGAGAGAAAAGATGCCCAAGAAGAAACCGCCTAAACTTTCTGTGCCTACAGAACGCGAAGAACAACGACAAGTTTAAGTTGCACTTATAAAAGTAAGCAAATAAATGCCATAAAAAGGGTCGGGATTTATTTCAAAGTGATATGTCCTAGAAAAAAGGGGAGGGGGGTCAAGGATGTCCACTTCATAAAAATCCGCATGAATAGATAGAATATTTTCTTTTAAAACGGGGTCCTGGGTGACGGTACGATAGTTTACAGCTGGCCATTCAGTTTCAAGATTAATAGTAGTCCAATCTCCAGAGGTATTGGAGGAAGATGGTGGAGAAAACCCATAGAGAGTCTGATAAAGTTCTTCTAAAAAAGCTGTGGAAACATATATTTCATAGCCGTCTTGTTTATAAAAGGAAGATAATTTTTCTGGATAAAATTTGTACAACTGGTTTGAATATAAAGTTGTATAAAAAAGAAGTCGAGAATGATCTATTGGCTCTGCATCAGCTAAAGTCCCATAATCAGAGGAAATCTCCCACTTAGGATATTCAGGAGCTGATACGCCAATAAAGGTATCCATAAATAATAAAAAATTTTCTTTATTGTCTTCATAAATTTTTGAGTAGTTGATAGAGGAAGCCGTGAGGCTAGAAGAATGGGAAGGCCAAACGGGTGATGAAGTGTTTTTATTTCCACAGGAAGAACATAATAGTACGGTCAAGAATATAGCAAAAATTTGTTTTTTCATAAATAAGCTCCTCATTACAAATGGTAGATCTATTAAGAAACTATATCATATAGAGAAACGATTTTAAAGAAAATGAGATCAATATAAAAAGAGTAAGAATAGGAGGAATATTTTTGGGAACAGTAGGGAAAGAGTGGGAAAGAAAACTGGAAGAATATCGTTTCGATGCTGCAATGGTCAGAACCTATGAAAGGCAAATCGAAAAAATCAAACGGCGGTTTCAATGGGACGTAATTCTTGATGGTCGGAGCGGGTACCCGAGACCATCGAGAGTCAACAATCCAAATATTCCATCGCAAGATGTGAATGCAGCCAGAAAAAGAATAGAAAACAAGACCAAGGCGATCTTTGAGTTGGAGAGCGGGCTGGAAGAAGTTGAACAGTTCATTGATACCTTAGAAGATCCTATTATAAAAAACATTCTCACTTTATATTATATTGAAGCAAATACCTGGCAAGAAGTCAGCAACAAAGTGTATGGAAGGGGAGCGACGGAAGCAGCAACTAGGGTCGCAATAAAAAGATTTTTTCAAAGCTTATAAAGTTGTTCGTTTTGTTCGCTTTTCTTGTGTTATAGTAAGTACCAGAAAAAGTGTTTCCACTCCTCCTATCGATTAAATAAAGAAAAGTTCTAGCAGAAATGCCAGGACTTTTTTATTTTTTGGAGGAAAAAAGTATGGTTTATGTAGGAAGCAAGAAGCGCTTATCAAAAGAACTGGTGCCTATTATTGGGTCGTATATTAAAGAGGACACGGTGGCATATATTGAGCCGTTTGTAGGAGGCGCTAATATTATTGACAAAGTAGAACATGGCACAAAAATCGGATATGACATTCATCCACAATTGATTGCTCTACTTCAAAAGGTGCAAAAGGAAGGGACAAAGAATTTCCCAACCACTTTTTCAAAAGAAATGTATGATGAACTTAAAAGAAATCCAGAAAACCACCCAGCTTGGCTTGTAGGATTATATGGCTTCTGCACCACATTTTCTAGTCGGTATTTTGGGTGGTATGTTGGAGATAAGTATCCGAATGAAATAATTAAAAGAATTGCAAATTTAGAAAAACAATCTTTTAATTTGAAAGATATCCAATTTTCAACAAAAGCGTATCAGGAAATAAATCCCAGCGACTATCAAAACGTTGTCTTTTACTGTGATCCGCCTTATAAGAATACACTGAAGTATGAAAAACAAGAAATTGATTACGAACATTTTTATTCGTGGTGTCATGAACTTGCGAAGAAAAACACAGTGCTGGTGAGCGAATATAACATGCCTGATGGATTTGAATGTATATATGAAAAAGAAATACGCTGCACGGTGAATATGACCCATTCTAAAAATCAAAAAAGGGTGGACAAATTATTTTTGACAAAATGAAAATTGCGATTAAAATTGAAATATAGGGGATAAATTATTTATTTCATGTCACTAATCATTTGAATGCATAGAGTTAAAAAACATATTGTTAATTCATCATTGACGAATAAGAATAAACGACTATATAATATTGAAAGAGGTTCTATTTTAATTCATAGTTTATTTATTTTATTTTTATAATAAAAAATCAACATTTAAAGGAGTTATTAAAATGAACAAGTGGGAAGAAAAGTATAAAGGCATTGAAGATATAGACGTGGAAAACGAGGACTATAACGAAAAATCTGCTTCTGCTATTTATTATGGTGGGATTATGGGTTCATTGCTTTCAGAAATGCAAAACGGAATAGATAAAGCAGTAGAAATTTATGAAAAAACGAAAAATGAATATGCAGAACCATATGTAAAAATCTATATTGATGAAGATAAAAATAGAATCGATTTTAGTTTTGCTGTTTATGATGAAGATGAATGTGAGTATACCTCAGAAAAAACTTTTTTAACTCATAATGTAGGTGAAATTATGGAAGAAGCTCTTTTTCTAATGACCATTATGGAAGAATCTGATTATGGTACAAGTATGGGTCAAGCAATAAATAATTGGGTGGAAGACCTTGGCTTTGACGGTTTTGGAGAATTCGATGAAAATTACGCTTATTCCGATTCATGGGATTTTATACAATACTAATAAATAGCTCGAAAAAAGTAGATATTCATAAAAAGAGCAACCATTAAAGTGGATCTTTATATTTAGAGTTAACAATCATCTGATAAATAAGACAAACAAAAAGAACGCCTTAAATGAATGAAAGGCGTTCTTTTTATGATCTGTTTGTCTGATAAAAGAAATATAGGTTTAATCATTCAGACTGTTTGATTAATTGGAATGTTTACCTTATTATGGAATGGAATACAATACATAAACACAAAGGAGGAAATCTAATGAAAATGAAAAAAAGTATTATAGCTCTGTTAACCTTGGGGGTTATGTTTTTTTGCTTTAGCACAGTTAGTTTGGCAAGCGATACATCAGATGGAATATCAAGTTGGCCTTCCAGTGGGACTTCGGCTGGTTCTTCGGGTTCGTCTAGTGAACCCATCGCTGGGAAAACATTTAATGACTATTTCCCGGACCCAAATTTCGCTACTGTTGTAGCAGGCACTGTGAACAAGGTAGCAAGTGATAAAACCAATAAAGCAGAACTTAATAGAATAACCTATATTTATGCTATAAATAAGAACATTAAAAGTATTGAGGGAATTGAAAATTTGTCAAATCTTGTATCTATAAATATTCCTCTTAATCAACTGACAGAGATACCAGAAAGCATAGGCAACTTATCTAATCTCCAAACGTTAGATGTAACTCGTAATCAACTAACAGAGCTTCCAAAAAGTATAGGAGAATTATCTAATCTTCAAACGTTAAATGTAGGTGCCAATCAGCTGGCAGAGCTTCCAAAAAGTATAGGAGAATTATCTAATCTCCAAATGTTACATGTAGTTAGCAATCAACTAACAGAGCTTCCAAAAAGTATAGGAGAATTATCTAATCTTCAAACGTTAAATGTAGGTAACAATCAGCTAACAGAATTTCCAGAGAGCATTTTAAATTTACAAAATCTTTCAAATTTGGATCTTTCCCAAAATCAGTTAACTGAGATTCCAGAGAGTATTGGAAATTTACAAAATCTTAAATTAGTATATCTCGGAAATAATATGTTAACCGAAATTCCAGAAGGTATATTAAAGTTACAAAAACTTTTTCTTTTAGAGTGTTCAGCGAATCAAATAACGGAACTCCCCAAAAATATAGACAAGTTAGAGAACCTTGAGATACTAATTTGTGCGTATAATCAGTTAACTGAGATTCCAGAAAGTATAGGAAACTTGTCAAATCTTAAGCAGCTAATTATTGTTGGCAATCGGTTAACTGAGATTCCAGAGAGCATTGGAAATTTACAAAATCTTAAAATTGCATATTTTAGCGGAAATAAATTAACTCAAATTCCCTCCAAAATTTTAGAGTCTAAAACTATTGTTGAGTTAAAAGTCCAAAATCAAATGTACAATTTAGAAAATAAAAATTTATCACTAAAAGAGCTAAATAAAGATACTTTATTACCTAAACTTGTTTTACAGGAAAACGAAGAATACCCAAACCTAGTTGACGGAACAATTTCTATGTGGTCATCTGGTAATGAAAACAAAATTTTTTCTATTAAAGAATTGATAAAGGGTGACAAGGACGTAGAATTTTTTTGTAAAAAAAACGAAACTTATAGAGTTTGGGTTTCAACTTCTTTTATTCAAGTAGGCTCTTACCCAGAGAACACTTATCAAGCGGGAGGACATTCATACTACTATAATTTGACAATAACAGACTCGGATCCATTATCCCAAAGCTACACTGTTCCTTTCACAGGGAATGGAACAACAGCAAAGGGACTTTATGATGTAGCTTTTTCAGGAACGCTTACTGCAGATCTTTTGGAAGGAAGTAATGTGCTTGATGCAGACCAGCTCGCTGGTGTTCAGCTAAAAGGAACTGCCGTTTCCACAGACGGAGAAGTGGGAACGTGGAATCAAAACAAGCTGACCAATGGTGTGGTCACTGTGACAAACGGGACTGTTTCCTTTATTAAACTCTATGGAAAAACAAAGACGTCCAGTGCAAAAGCAGATACTTTTGTCATTGAAACTGCTCCCCAAGGAATTAGTGACAGAACGTTCTCGTTAACAGGAACATCTTCTGCTGGACAATACCAAATCCAATTAGCAGGAAATTTACCCACTGATTTAAAAGAGGGAGTGAACACGCTTTTACCAGAGGAGATTAAAGCGCTCAAACTCTATGGACTATATACGCGCATTGAAAATAACGAAAGTAAAGCCTTTACACAAACCAGTTTGTCCACAATGAAAGTTACGGTTAAAAACGGAAAAGTTGTGGCCATCAGCATAAGTGGCAGAGCAAAAACACCCAACGGTAAAGCAGAAACTTTCAATTTCACTGTAAACTACTAAATAAACCCAGAACTTAAAAAAGTCTTAGCTTTAGCTAAGGCTTTTTTCTAAATACTGTATAATTAAGAAAAGAACATTTTTAAAGGAGATAACTATGAAAAATAACAATCAATATTTAGTCAATCAAAAAATAAGCTGGATTAAGTATGGAAAGGTTTGATTTTTATAATGATTCTGATTAAGTTTAATCACTCATACCGTTTGATTAATTTCCTGATTTACCGTATTATGGAATTGTACGCAATATATATTGACAAAAGGGGGACAAAGTAAATGAAAATGAAAAAAGGAATGGCAGCACTTTTGGCACTGGGGATCATGCTATTTTGCTTTGGCACAGTTAGCTTGGCAAGTGGTTCATCAGGGGGAGTTTCTGGAGGGATTTCCAGTGGGACTTCGGCTGGTTCGTCTAGTGAAACCATCACTGGGAAAACATTTAATGACTATTTTCCAGACCCAAATTTCGCTACTGCTATAGCAGGTACTGTGAACAAGGTGGCAAGTGATGAAACCAATGAAGCAGAACTTAACACAATAACGAAGATTTCTGCTGAAAAAAAGGACATTAAAAGTATTGAAGGAATTGAAAATTTATCAAATCTTGAAGATTTATATTTATATGCTAATCAACTAACAGAGGTTCCAGAAAGCATAGGAAACTTGTCAAAACTTAACCATCTAGATGTTTCTAATAATCAACTAACAAAGCTACCAGAAAGCATAGGAAACTTGTCAAAACTTAGTTCGTTATCTTTATCTTCTAATCAACTAACAAAGCTACCAGAAAGCATAGGAAACTTGTCAAAACTTAGTTCGTTATCTTTATATAATAATCAACTAACAGAGCTACCAGAAAGCATAGGAAACTTGTCAAAACTTGACTATTTACATTTAGCTAGTAATCAGCTAACAGAGCTTCCAGAAAGCATAGGAAACTTGTCAAAGCTTGGTATGTTATATTTATATAATAATCAACTAACAGAGCTACCAGAAAGCATCGGAAACTTTTCAACTCCTCTATTTTTTTTAGATTTACATCAAAATCAGCTAACAGAGCTTCCAGAAAGCATAGGAAACTTGTCAAATCTTCCATTTTTATATTTAAATGGTAATCAACTAACAGAGCTACCAGAAAGCATAGGAAACTTGTCAAGACTTAGAACTTTAAATTTAAGTGGTAATCAACTAACGGAGCTTCCAGAAAGCATAGGAAACTTGTCAAGACTTCAAGAGTTACATTTAAGTGGTAGTCAGCTAACAGAGCTACCAGAAAGCATGGGAAACTTGTCAGAACTTCAAGAGTTATATTTAAGTGGTAATCAACTAACAGAGATTTCAGAAAGCATAAGGAACTTGACAAACCTTCAAAGGTTATATTTAAGTGGTAATCAACTAACAGAGATTTCAGAAAGCATAGGAAACTTTTCAAAACTTAAAAAGTTAAGTTTAAGTAATAATCAGCTAACAGAGCTTCCAGAAAGCATGGGAAACTTGTCAGAACTTCAAGAGTTATATTTAAGTGGTAATCAACTAACAGAGATTTCAGAAAGCATAGGGAACTTGTCAAATCTTTGGTTGTTATATTTAAATAATAATCAACTAACAGAGCTTCCAGAAAATCTTTGGAATCCCTCTAATAATAAGCTAAACGGTCTTAAGGGTATTGAAGCTTTTGAACAAAATGCAGCCTTAGGAACGCAACAAGTGTCTGTAAAGGATATTAGTAAAGAAATTCTTCTTCCTGCTTTAATTTTACAAGAAGATCAAGCGCTTCGTAAAGCTAATTCCTATGAGACAAAGGGAATCGTTATCATAAAAAACGATGATTTGATTAAAGAACTTTCTTTACAAGAAATTCTATCAGATAGAATTGATTATTCTTCTGTTTTCCAAGAAGGAAAAACCTATTCTATAGAGATTAAAGTAGACTCTATAGAGGGATGGGAAAACTATTATGTGCATGCAGGAGGGCACATATACACTTATGATCTCACTACCATCAGTGAAGAACCGGTGGCAGAAAGCTACACTGTTCCTTTCACAGGGAATGGAACCACAGCTAAGGGACTTTATGATGTAGCTTTTTCAGGAACGCTTACTGCAGATCTTTTAGAGGGCACTAATGTGCTTGATGCAGACCAGCTTGCTGGTGTTCAGCTAAAAGGAACTGCCGTTTCCACAGACGGAGAAGTGGGAACGTGGAATCAAAACAAGCTGACCAATGGTGTGGTTACCGTAACAAACGGAGCTGTTTCCTCTATTAAACTCTATGGAAAAACAAAGACGTCCAGTGCAAAAGCGGATACTTTTGTCATTGAAACTGCGCCCCAAGGAATTAGTGACAGAACATTCTCGTTAACAGGAACATCTTCTGCCGGACAATACCAAATCCAATTGGCAGGAAACTTACCCACTGATTTAAAAGAGGGAGTGAACACGCTTTTACCAGAGGAGATTAAAGCACTCAATCTCTATGGACTATATACGCATATTGAAAATAACGAAAGTAAAGCCTTTACACAAACCAGTTTGTCCACAATGAAAGTTACGGTTAAAAACGGAAAAGTTGTGGCAATCAGCATAAGTGGCAGAGCCAAAACACCTAGTGGCAAAGCAGAAACTTTCAATTTCACTGTAAACTACTAAATACACTCTCAGAAGCTAATTGGGCAAACTATGGAAAAGGAGGATATGATCCTTCCACAACAGGTACCACCCGAACTTTTTCAGCTAAAGATATTGCCAATGGTAAAACCACCTGGATCGGAGCCGTGTCATTTAACTAAATATACTATATGAGGTTATTTTATGAGAAAAAAAATATTTTCAACTTGCTTAATGACTCTTATGCTATTCACTTCTTGTCAAGGGACGGGAAATAAAGCATCTTCTACTGAAACATCAACTTTTTCATCTGTTATTATTGAAAATCCAGTTTCTTCTGATTTGACTTCTCCGGAAATTCCAGAGTATACCATTGAAAACCCTTATAGAACGTCACAACTAGGCTTTGAAAATGAAGTGGGAGAAAAACTTTATTTAAAACAAAGTCGTTTTGAAATTGAAGAAATTTTAGGGGTTCCCACTTCACGTGAACTGATTGAGAATAGAGGTCCAGGGTTTCCAGGAAGTTATCTAAGAACTAACTACAACTCCGGAACAGATGAATTTTTAAATTATGTTTTTGTATATCAAGAAGATATCTGTCTCGGAATTTTAATATGTATACAACCGGAAACCCCCGAATCTCATTGGACTTCTTATGGAAATCCCACTGGAGAAATGTTAGCAATAGGCAGTCCCTACCCCCCGAACAAAGAAAATTTGTTTTTTTACTATGATAATGGGAGCAATTATATTACGCCTTATGAAGAAACGGATGAACTTATACAAAGTACTCCAAGCAATGACTATGTCCAATTTGTATATTACGAAAACGACTCTGACAATACAATCTCTGCCCAAAATTTAGGGACAGAAAGAGGAAATATTATTTTAGAGTAGCTTCGTCCTTGAAGAAAATATGTAACCACAAGTTAAAAGTCTTAGCAAATCGCTAAGGCTTTTTTCTTTTTAAGAAAGGAGTAAAACGATGGCAAAAAAGAATCGTTTTAGTGTGGGGTATCAGTTTGATCAAGCCACAGATACTTTGAAAAATCTCCATAGTAATTCTGAAAAGGTGACTAAAGCCACTGTGAGTGATTTCAAAACACGCGGAAACAGTTGGGTAACGCAGGCGGTTATAGAAAAGTACAATGTGCCAAAAGCCAGAATAAAGAAGAGTTTTAAAGGAGCGAAAGGAAGTACTGTTACAGATGTTCGACTACATTATTCAGGAGAGCGTTTAACTGTTGGCCGATTTAAAATGAAGCCTAAAAAAAGAAAAACAAAAAACAGACCGTACCGAGTAAATATTGAGATTGTAAAAGGA